>JARJPP010000242.1:0-55652 GCA_030782485.1 Beauveria brongniartii
TGTATTGTGGAAGAGTGGGTGCCTGCCTGACAGGAACCCCCGCACAGCCCGGCATATGGTATTGCCATCACTAACTTATAACTAGCGCCCTCTGAAACGGGAGACTACTTAATATCAGAAAAGACTGTTGTTAATCTCGGGTATTCTATAATCTTACATTGTCAAGGGATTGATGCATTACAGTACGCCACTGATGCTTTTACTGATTTGCATTGCTGTCTCTGTGCCCTCGTGAGGCTGACAGGCTCAACTCACAAACACTTTACACGTCTTCAGCACAGCCATTCATTCTCTTCAAAGTGCAACAGACTAGTACACTGCGTGCAACAATACATAATTCATCACTTTACTGAAAACACTTCGGGATGCGAACCCCTTCATCCCAGGTGATGGCTTATTTGCCGTACCGCACTTCGGCCCCTGCAAAACTTTGCAGCGCATGCGCAAACGCCAAGAACCCAAACTCATCTTCATTGTAGAGCGTTTCCAACTCTGCCTGTTGAAGATGCCAGAGTGGATAGCCAGAGAGGTTCAACTCTGAGCCAAACACGACGATGAGGTCGGGAGCGGGCATGACTAGCAAATGCAACTGCTCGGCGACGAGGTCGACGGATATATCGTCAACAGTCATGTCTCCGTGCTTGACTCTCTCAGTCAGCGCCTCTGTAATACTTGCTAATGCTCTTTGTCCGTCATCCTCGGATATTATGTACAGAGAAAGGCCGGGTTGCTCGCCGTCAGGGTTAGGGTTTTCCTCTCCCAGCAGCCGTCTACCATCCAGGTAGACTGCTACCCGATGCGGTTGATCTGGGACAAAACTCTTGCATCGTAGACTCGCAAAAACCTCGAGGATATGAGCGTGACTTTTCAAATGCCCTATAGTCATCATCAGCCAGATGAACCTTTTCTTCTTTTTTTTTTTTTTCGGTGGGAAATGGTAATTCACCGCGCTCATCGTAGATCGAAATGGTAGATATTCCTGCCGCAACAGACCAAGCGGCAAGCTCAGCAGCCTGCTGTATAATTTTCTCCAAATTCATGTCGTCTGTCGAGACGCCCACATCGAAAATGACGCTGAGGTGGTTTGGCGTCTTGCTGAGCGCCGACACCATCGCGGCGATGCCAGTCGCGGTCGGCGGGTTTCTCGCCGGAGACCGATGGCTGGCGGAGCTTTTCAATCTGCGAGCGCCGACATAAACGGTCCAACATCTTTGAGAGATGATATTGAGGGATCTCGCGAAAACGCTCATGCGTCGCCCAACGGGCTCTGACTTGTTCGGGTGCATATCTCGAGCGTGCTTTGCCAGTGTGTCAGCCCTAAGAGTCCGATGCTGACATGTTATAAAAAGCACATATGAGTTCGAGGAACTATATGCAAGTTGATATATAATTACTTGGTTGAAAGTACACTACCACTTGCCAATGGCAATACATTGCCCAAGTAGCTCCGTAGGACACAGCGGAATCGTGCTCCCAACATTAGGCTGAAATCCTCCCACCCAGAGGAGAGAGGGGAAAATATTCCTTGTCCGAATTTTTAACATGCTGTCCTATCGCCGTGCTTGCTTGTGAGTCATGGGGCTGGTCCTCAAACATGGCGTATGTGATGGCTGTCAAACGGTCCTATCACAGCTGACTTGCGTGTGCGTCTTTGGGCGCCGATGTATGTCGTGTCTCGGAAGGAGCACCAAGTGTGCAGCCTACAATTAAGTGAATAGTAGTGAATCAAGTTGAATCAGTAACTTTTCACGGAGACGTCATATTTCCTTTATCTCATGACCGGCAATTTATTGTGACGGTTCGGTTCTGGCAAGCTCCTCGGAATGAATCACGGATGGAGCAATTTTGTTTGTCTGCTTGCTTTACGCAGATTCTCCTCCACCGCTTTACTGATGCATATCAACAACGCGTGATTAGTCAGCATATTCAGTGAGGTAATCGCGCAGGTTGGCTCTCTGAAGCTAGGTTCTGTTACTTTCGAGTCCTAGCAACGGCGTATGATCAAATGGAGACCCGCCGTAGTGTTTCGCTGATAGTCTTACTCTCACTGTTTTCAAGAAGAATGTCAATCATCTGTCATGGATTTACTAGTGTCTGGATTGGGCCCTTTCTCTCCTCGATGGATGCTGCCGTTGTAGCAACTATGCTGCTGGATATTAACAAAACTAACGGTGGCTTTCGGAACTTACTTGGGTCCTGCTATACTTGACAGTGGCTATAAGACACGAACCAAGTGCAAATGATGATATAAAATGACAGACTGACCAATCTGATGATTGTGACACCAAAAGCCCAAGAGACCGCATAGCAGTGAAGTCATAACAGTAGAGCCATATGCGATTCACTGTACTTCAAAGGTATAGTTGAACCAGCTCATTGGACAGCCCTTTTCTCCATCTGTTCCTTGCCCGTCCACCTCCATTCGAGCGAGTCCCAGCCCAAATAGGCGTTTCACCACAGCACAATGTTCGAGAGCAAAAACATATGTCTAGCTACGACGGGATCGCCTGAATGGGCTCTCGAATGCGTGGCGTAAACAATCTTTTCTTCACACATCTGCCAAGGGCTTCATTTCTTAGACCACAGACACAGACTCGAGTCCACAAGTGCCGAGGTGACGCTCATCATGGTAGCAACAACACAGAGCCACTTACACTCTACACCACAGACAACTTATACACCTGCAATTCATTTCAATCATCGTGACACCACTGCTCCGGTTCGATCAAACTCGGTAGAAGCTCGCCTACGCGAGCACGTGGACGGGGAGGCATAGCCCTAAGGTGAATTATTATAAATAAAGTCGCCATCTGCAGGCAGTGCCTCTTCAAACCTAAACCTTTCACCATCACTACAATCTTCTACGATTCCTACTCCAGTTGTATCCATCTGACGCCGTGGTGCTTGACTCTCGAGATGAACACCTCTACCAATGACATTGACGGCTTGAGCCATGGCCTCAACGAAGCCAGCCTATCTGACGCTGCGCCCAAGAGCAACTTCTGCTCGACCTGCGTGAAGGCTCTTCACTTTGGAAATCTTCCAGCTGCAGGATGTGTCGCCGACGGCGGTGAGTTGCTAATAGCATGCTCTTGTCCTACTACTTTCAGGGTTCGCTAACTTGTTTACAGACGACCTTGACCAGGAGCATCGTTTCATCGGCCCAGCAGACGTCCTCGAACCAAGCATCCAGAAGCATGCCCGCGCTCTCTACGAAGAGCTTTGCAAGAAGGCCATGTTCCCAGCTACATCTGTTGGTCACGATGGCCCAACCGTCCAGGAGGGTGCCCACCTTGAGGAGCGTAAACCGGATGAGGTTCGTCACGCACTCACATTTAGCACACCCTGGTCTAACATTATAATAGGATCTCGCCGTTCATCATCGGAAGATACTTGACTGGGCTCTCCTCAAAACCGCCCTCAAGGCAACAAATAGTCGTCTCCCGTTCCCGAGCGGCGACCCTCCTACGGGCATAATCTATCGTTTCGGCGGCATTGGAATCAAGGTGAGAGCGCACAAGGGTACTGGCACGTTTTCTTGCCCTCGGCTCTGATTCTATCCTGTCTACTCCTGGAATGGCCTATCGTCGAGAAGACCCACGGCCATCTATCAGAGGATTTGCTTCTATTCGGGGTTAGAGAGAAGAAAATGACTTTGCTCAATGTCGCTCAAGGGTTATCACAATGAAAAATGGAATAGCAATGCCATACATTAGCTTAGTATCGAGACTGAAATTTAACACATTGCAATACTTTGATTACATGCAAATGCCTGAATGTCATAATCAACACGGCTCTGGTCAGACCCATCCAGAGCCATACACTGACCAAAGCACGGACACGGCTCCGGTATGATCCAACTGGCAGTGGGATGGGTGGGCAGTCGGCCAAGGGCTAAGAAAACGCTGATGCCGTGCAGAATTGCCGTTTGCACCAGATTGGCGCTGACGACGTAGAACCAGCGGTCACGGGGTTGACTACAAATTGAGGCCTCGCGTTTTCCTGTCTCTTTTGTCTCCCCCTCTTCATCCACAAAACTTCTTCATCTCCTCTTTCTCCTCCTCGAAGGGTAAGATCGAGGGCTGAGGTTGCGATCAACGAGTAGAGGAAATATGAAGCCGCGAGTCAGATACTGCTTTCTATGCTGGATGGACCTTTGATGTTGGCAGATGAATGCTCCCTTTTTCATGGCTAGATCTTTTCCATCCGGGAATGCGATGGAGTAATCTGTATCTCGCCAGAAGGGAGGTGATACTAAATCACTTCAATGCCTCGTCATCAAGACCGAAAGCTCTCTCTGGCGTCGTCCCTGATAATCCTCAAACTTTCCAACAAGACGTCTTTAGTCTTTGACTCTCGTTGATGCGGACTAGTTCTATAAAGGTCCCCATATGTTGATATACAATGCAGACGGGCGGGAGTGTTTGCGTTAGATTGTATATTGGCATTGCAACTACATTATAGGATGTCAAGATAGGGATGCTGTGCTTGGACGTGCTGTTCTAGGAGCACTTTTGATGGTTGCCATTTTGGTACACCACGTCCACAGATCGAGGCCAGCTATCATTTAAAATAGCATTTGAAACATACGCAATGATGAAGATGACTTGTCCAAACGTACCAAATGTTTGCAAAGTCGTCATGGTGAATGAACACTTGGTGGACAAACTTCGGTTAATTGAGCGCCTCGCGGGATCATTAGGTCAGCAACAGTCCAACCGCCCCAGCTTGTCCAGGTAGGCTGCCACTCTGACGAAGCTCCACCAGCAAGCTATGCATCATTCCCTGTGCCTGCTCCCATCCTCGCGCAACATAGGTCTGCCATCGCTCATCTTTCCAATCCGCCACGCACGAGCTTAACTTTTCTTGCGCGCATTCTGCATCGAAGCCATAGACCGCAAAATTTAATTACAGACACAATGGCCTCAGGTTATGACAGAGCTCTGTCCGGTACGTTACCTGAGATCACCGCCAACACCTTTCCTCACCTTGCGTACCAATAGCTGACTTTCACAATAGTGTTCAGGTAATGACGACCGCCCTCAACATTCGCCAAATTGTGCCGCATACTAATATTGCTTTCAGTCCTGATGGACACGTCTTCCAGGTCGAATATGCTGGTGAAGCTGTGAAGCGAGGTAAGCGCTTGCATTGGCGCAATCGCGCGCCGTTCGGGTTGCTCATCTTCATGCTCATCATTTCTTTGTACAGGAACCTGCGCCGTTGGTGTCAAAGGTCAGGATGTCGTTGTTCTTGGCTGCGAGAAGCGCTCTGCTATGAAGCTTCAAGATACCCGAATTACCCCCTCCAAGATCCAAGTTCTCGACAACCACGTCGCTCTTGCCTTTGCGGGCCTCAACGCCGACGCCCGAATCCTGGTCGACAAGGCGCGTCTTGAGGCGCAGTCGCACAGACTGACCGTTGAAGATCCCGCCACTATCGAATACATCACAAAATACGTTGCTGGCGTGCAACAACGGTACACTCAGGCCGGTGGTGTCCGTCCTTTCGGCATCAGCACCATGGTCGTTGGCTTCGATAAGAACAGCAAGGTCCCGCGCCTCTATCAAACTGAGCCGTCGGGCATCTACTCTGCTTGGAAGGCCAATGCCATCGGCCGCTCCAGCAAGACTGTCCGCGAGTTCCTGGAACGCAACTATAAGGAGGATATGGACCGGGAGGCTACTATCCGCCTGGCCATCAAGTCTCTACTGGAAGTTGTGCAAACAGGAGCCAAGAATATCGAAATTGCTCTCATGGCTCCGGGTGCTACTATCGAAATGCTTGCCACGGAAGAAATTGAGCGCTATGTCAAGGAGATCGAGCAGGAAAAGCAGGAGGAAGCCGCCAAGAAGAAGACTGGTCGCACACCTGCCATCAGTGGCACTGCCATTCCCACGAGGGGACAGGACGACTCGGCCGCCGAGTAATTTAGAGAAATAAACGAAACCCGTGATTAGGCAGGTATCGAACAGCTACTTATCATGCTGATGAAAGAAAGCCACTGTATGAACATCACATTGTATTGCCCTCTCTTTGCACCAAACTTTTTAAATAATGCTTCAGTAACAAACGCCACGGTACAAACAGCGCTTCTCCAGACCAGTGTTGGTTCCAGGGTTCGGGTATCGACGTCGCTAGAGTTTAGAAACGAGCGCAAAACTGATATGTATTGATGGCATCTAGCCCAGTTTATCGGCGTCATCGTCTGGGTCGAACATCGATCGCAGGAGAGGTTTCCCTCGCGCTCTGTCGTCCTTGAGAAGCTTATTATTCATGCGAGTATCATCGCCTTCTATAGTGAGCGCCGGTTTGGCAATCTTGGCCTCGATGACGAAGTGGTTATCGCAGTGTGGGCAGTATTCATCGCTCTCGTCGAACTCGTGTGTATCTTTGCGGAAGCATTTTTTGCACTTTTTGCAGGCAAAGGTCATGTCGAATGATTGGACAAGTGGGTGCTGCTCTTGCTCAGCATGACACTCCGCACAGTCAAACCATTTGCGGCCTAGGTGAAGCAAGAGAAACGATCAGTCTTGTGGAAAAGCGTCGGGGTCGGGATTAGGGGCTGAGTGGCGGTAGTTTCATACAGCATGGTGATCGGATCGCAACCTGCGCGTTGAGAATGTGTTTGCTATTACCTAGTTAGAGCTGGAGATGTAATCAAGTAAACAAGCATTTCCCCACCACATGACTGTCGAGGCCTCAGCACTGGCGAAATGCCATGTAAAAACGAGAGATTATTGTCGATATGGTGTTGCGTAGTTGGAGGGGCGGCCAGGCACCACCCCCACGTTGATGTGCGCAAATGGGCGCTTTAGTCAGCGTTTTGATTTCATTTGATTGTTCTACGCTAATACGGAGAGGTAGGCTGAAAGCCACGAAAGGCTACCTAAAAACCACTCCGCCACTAAGGCTTAAACATAAGATCAAAACAGCGATTTCGTTGGTGACGCAAGGCTGGCGGTCCATCTTCACGCATCACACCTCACCACGGACTCAATACTTGTCTTTTGCAACCTTCACACCCGCCAACATACCAGCAGCGCGAACATCTCATTATCAACGCACATTTACTCGCCGGCTTCTGCGCCGCCCGAGACACATTTTTCTTCGCAGTCATGCCTCCCAAGCGAAAAGCCAGCAGCAACGTGCAAGGGGGCACAAAGACTGGGCGGGCATCGCGCATGAGCACGCCAGGTGCTGCAACACCTCGAAGCATCGGTAGTAACGATGAAGTCGAGGAGGACGATGCACCCGTCGATGAAGTACTCGAGCGCGACATCGACAAGAACATAGATCGTTTCTCGCTAAATCAATACCAAAAGCGGCACGACATTAAAGATCCGATGCCGCACATCTTTGGTGACAATGACTACTCCTATCTTGTCCTGAAAAAGGACCATCGGAATAGGCCTTTATGGATTGACCCTAAAAAGGGCCGCATCATCCTCGAAAGCTTCAGCCCTCTCGCAGAGCAGGCGCAAGATTTCCTCATTACCATTGCAGAACCGTTGTCCCGACCGACCTTTATGCACGAGTACGCCCTCACTATGCATAGCTTGTATGCTGCTGTGTCTGTCGGACTCTCTCCGAAAGATATCATCAATACTCTAGAAAGATTTCTAAAGACACCACTACCCGACGAAATTCGGGCGTTCATTACCAGCTGCACGCAAACCTATGGCAAAGTCAAGCTTGTGTTGAAAGATACCAAGTACTTTGTCGAAAGCCCCGACCCAGAGATGTTGCAAATGCTGCTCAAGAACCCGAAAATTGGGCCTCTTCGCGTTCAAGGAACGGCAGAAATCACAACAACGGCAGCACCCAAGATTGGGGGTTTGGTCATACCTGGCACTAAGAATGCTGCGGGTGTGAAACAAGCCAATGGACTTCAGGCAAGCGAGAGTGAACAACAAACGACAAGAATAGACATCGACGATGATGACGATCAAGAAGTCACACATGCCTTCGAGATTGCGGACAAGGACGTCGAAACAGTGCAAAGAGAATGTCTCAACCTTGGCTATCCGGTCTTGGAGGAGTACGATTTTCGACATGACGAAGCAAATCCAAATCTTGATATCGATCTTCGACCCGGTACCCAAATTCGACCTTACCAAGAAAAGAGTCTTAGTAAAATGTTCGGCAACGGTAGAGCTAAGAGTGGGCTCATTGTTCTACCATGTGGTGCCGGTAAGACTTTGGTCGGAATTACAGCTGCGTGTACGATCAAGAAGGGTATCATCGTGCTTTGCACAAGTTCAATGTCGGTCGTGCAGTGGCGAAACGAATTTCTGAAGTGGTCCAATATTAATCCGGATGATATTGTGGCTTTTACGTCCGACTCAAAAGGCTCTGTCTTTACAGGCAGTACTGGTGTTATCGTTACTACCTACTCCATGGTCACACAATCGCGAGCGCGGTCATATGATGCGGAAAAGATGATGAAATTCTTGACTGGAAGAGAATGGGGTCTCATGTTGCTCGACGAGGTGCACGTTGTGCCGGCTAATATCTTCAGAAGGGTTACCTCTTCCATCAAGACGCATTCCAAGTTGGGGCTGACGGCGACATTATTACGAGAAGATGACAAGATTTCCGATCTCAACTTCCTCATCGGCCCGAAGCTATTCGAAGCTAACTGGATGGAGCTTTCAAAGCAAGGACATATTGCTCGCGTGCAGTGTGCGGAGGTCTGGTGCGCAATGCCCACAGAGTTCTACGATGAATATCTTCGTGCTCCCTCCCGTAAGAAGAATCTGCTCTACATTATGAACCCGCGCAAGTTCCAGGCGTGTCAATATCTTATCAACTACCACGAGTCTCGTGGAGACAAGATTATTGTATTCTCAGATAATGTCTATGCCCTCAAGGCTTACGCGCTCAAACTTGGCAAAGCCTTCATCTACGGCGGGACGGGCCAAGCAGAGCGACTCAAAGTTCTGGAAAACTTCCAGCACAATCCACTGGTGAATACACTGTTCCTGTCAAAGATTGGCGATACCTCGCTCGACTTGCCCGAGGCCACTTGTCTTATTCAGATCTCATCGCATTACGGTTCACGACGTCAAGAAGCACAGCGTCTAGGCCGGATTCTGCGAGCGAAACGACGCAACGACGAAGGCTTCAACGCGTTTTTTTATTCTCTAGTGTCTAAAGACACGCAAGAAATGTTCTTTTCGTCGAAAAGGCAGGCATTTTTGGTCGACCAGGGCTATGCCTTCAAGGTTATAACGCAGCTGGCCAACATTGAGCAGACGCCAGGGCTGGCGTTTGCGACTGCAGCAGAACGTCGAGAATTGCTGCAAAAAGTATTGGTAGAGAATGAGGGCGCAGAGGATGAGGACATTACAGACGATTTGTTCCACAGTGGCACCATGGGACGCGCCCAGAAGCGAGTGCGGCGAACTGCCGGCACGCTGGGCGAGCTCAGCGGTGGTCAGAACATGGCGTACATAGAGCAGAACAAGAAGGTCAACCAGGGCCTCAAGAAGAAGGGCAAGAAGGAAAGTAATGCTTTCTTCAAGAAGATCAACAGAGAAAATGTTCGCCGGGCCGCGGGCGAATGAGAGAAACTTGTCGAGCCGATAGGAAAACGGACAGCTTGGGTGAGAGGTTGCTTGTGTTTGGCGTTTTCTTTCCACGGGTTGTTTTGCTACCAAATTGGACTATCATGCGGCAACTACAAATGTGCAGACAGCCAGTTCCATGTATTCTGCTCTTGATATCCTCGCACTAGGGTTTTGTTTCCTCGTCTTTTTATTTTTTCACTTTATTACGAGCGAGGCATTGTATACAACGGACTTGACTATACTATTCGGCGGGTTGATCAATAGAACCGCATTTTTCTAGAAAATGAAATTCTTTACAAAAATATAAATCCCAAGTCGAAGTTTAATGCGCAGAAATTGGGCACTGCAGAACAAAGGCTTATTGTGGAGTCACAGTGATGCTGTCTTACTTGTTGCTGTCCATCATTTGCGTCTGCGAGCAACGCTTGATCCAGACCCTGATTTGTTCCCAGCTCGCCTCTATTTTTGGATTGGGGCTCACGGCGCTGTTGAGCGTGACTGCACACCATGGTGCCAGTCGTATACATCGCGTAATGTGGGTAAAAGGGCCTCACAGGGTGCACTCTTTTTACACACAGTTGTTTTGTCTCTTTTCTCTTTTCTCGTCGCCTTGAGATCTCCGCACACACGGCGCGTTGTTGAGCCCCGGTACGCGAAGTTTTTTGTGCCGCGCAATGTGTTGCAAGTTGCGGCCGTCGTTACGCCCCGACGTCATCTGAAGCCGGCGAGTGGCTGATTTTCTTCTCCCCGCTCTCGGCGTGCTAGATGGCGTTATTTGAGGTGGGAGAGGGGTCGCATGACAGGCTGAATGAGTGGGTGGTTGTGCTGTTCGTGCTGGTCATGATGAGCTGGCATGGCTGGATGTGACGACGACGAGGCTCTGCGAATCTGGCGTAGATGGGCCGATGCAAAAGCTGGGCTAGCGCGGCTTCCTACATCGAATGATTAAATAATTATGCGACGGTACATAAACTGATCTCGGCAAGTTCAGCCGTGCAGATTGCCGCCTGGCCCGCCATGTTTTCTTTTCTTTTTCTTCCTTCCTTGTGTTATGGCTTTTTTTCTTCCACTTGTTGCACCGTCGAGTCGTCTTCAGTGAGGACTCAGGAGACAACGTGCTTCCATATACGGAACTGCCTGTGATGATATAGCCCAGGGTGGTGAATGACTTGCATGGCACCGCGCCATGTACGATGAGGGACGTGCATCATAGGCTCATAGCTCACGGGAGTACGGGCTATCCTGTATTTTGGGATACTCTGATGTTGAGCGTTTTGATGATTTCAAAAAAAAAAATCGTTTGGATTTTTTATTTCCTTTGACGTGACTTGATACAGTGAGAAGGTATGGGCAAAACAAAGCATAGGCGCTACCCGAATTGAAAAAAAAAAAAGGCCGCCTTAAGCGGCTGCATGTGCCATGTGGTGCATTGATTGCAGCTGCGACGACAGGGCAGCCAACCAGAACCCAACCCAGCTCGGGTCTTTGCAACATGAGCTTCTGCCAATTATAGGCAGCGGATTAGCAGGTGATGCAGAGTCGCGTTGCAGACCCTGTTGAAACAAAATTACAGAATGATAAAAGAAGGTTTTGGCCATTGGCCTGACGCCTGTAAGTGGACCGGCAAGTTATGTACAGGCTGAGTACAGCGAAGCCGCAGCGGCGGTCGCGCAACTCTGCGGGTGAGCGATTTAAAAGGGGTAACGGGTAGTGGAAGCATCATGATGGCTGCTCATCGGGGACGGGTCAGAGCGAGTGAGGAGGGCGAGAAATGCGGTGATCTGTTGATGAGTTGAAAGGGAGCATGAGAGCGCCACGCGCTGAAAGAGGCGCTGATGGGCAACTGGCGCAGCCACAGTAGTGTCACGGGAGTGGCATACAATATAATTCAGTTCACAACCTTATCATCGATATTGGTGGCTGCAGTCTGTACGGCAAGTCACAGTAGTGCTGAAAGGCTACCAAGTAGAGGCTGAAGGCTGAAGGCTGAATGTTAGCTTGCAGCACGGCACTTCAAATCGCGCCGCTGCTTTTTTTTTTGTCACGATAGTAATAAGGCGTGGGCTTGATTTTATACTATTTTTCGTGGATCATAATACCAAGCAGGCAGCGCCGCTTTTTTTTTGGTGGCAAATTTCGCTTGCAGCCCGGCCGTTTGCCTCGCGCATCCCGGAGGCAGCCAGCCCGCCACAACCAACCTGCCAGCCATTTCCGGGTTCAATTTTCAATTCTTCATAACATGTAATTAGCGTGTCCATTCTCCGACGTTGCTTCTACCAGTATTTAGATACAACAAAAATGAGCTAGCCGTTTTAAAGCCTAATAATACAGTACGCTAACGCTACCAGTAAACTATCGTAGCCTAATAAGCCGCGCCATAAACTGCCCATCCGCCCGCCACCCGTTACCCGCCAAAGTCCCTGTTTGCAAACACTCAAATCCCGTCCTTCATCTTTCTTCACCTCTCAAAAGCAATTCACCTTCCCCTGATTCGCCGTACGTGCGGGCGGCCACGCAAAAGCTGCCTCGGTGGCTAGCCGTACCAATTCTTCTAGCCTATTTTTGCTCTCATATCCCACCCTCTTCCCTCAATCTCACTCTTTCTCATCGTGTCTCGCCGGCGCCCCCTGCTTGTACATCGGCTCCGCTACCATCTGCGCGCCTGTCGCATACCAGATCCAGCCCAACAGCACGACCCTTCAGATTTGGCTCCGAGCACGGAGTAGACATTTGGAAATTCTGCTCACTCTACCTGTGCCACGCTTTATCTTGAGACTGCCGGCCGCGTCTGCCATCTGTACCCTTTGTGCGCCCGCCGCGGTCTCTGACCGAGCCTACAAACACAGCCATCATCCCACCGCCGCGACACCACCACTACCGACACCACTACCACTACCACCACCACTACCCGCCCTCCAATTCCGCATCCTTGCAGACACATTAGTATTGCACCACTGTATTGGGACGGTCTTCCCGGTCCACGGTCCCGGTCCCTCGGGCACGCTGTCTCAAACGCCCATTTATTTTTATCTCGTCATCCATTGACTGTTGTCTTGGGCCGAATTTTTCGATTCACAATCGGTCGACATCTCCTGCCCGAGTCCAGTGGCGCTGAAAGTGCGACACAGCGACACAACCCACAATCGCCAAGGTCTGCACTGCCTGCCTCAACCTCTGCCGGTTGACACATTTTCCTTTGCGCTGTGCAATCCCGACAACCCTCGATCCTGACCATTATCTACCTACGAATAGCCTAA
This sequence comes from Beauveria brongniartii, assembly GCA_030782485.1. Taxonomy (NCBI): domain Eukaryota; kingdom Fungi; phylum Ascomycota; class Sordariomycetes; order Hypocreales; family Cordycipitaceae; genus Beauveria; species Beauveria brongniartii. The sequence continues at coordinate 12,830 of JARJPP010000242.1, forward strand.
TAATCGTTCCGATCTGCTCCCCTTTTCCCGCCACACCTGTGTCTCGACCTCAGAAAAAAAAAACATCAGCCTGTCTTTCGCCTCGACACATCCTGGCCTAGACCTGCAGCGGCTTGACCTTGTGTCACCATTTCCGGAAAACGTGCCGGCTTTGCAACCCGTCCATTCGACGGTCCATCCTTGCCTGCCCTACAAGGGTCATTTTTTTTTTCCAGTGGCAGCCGCGACTCCCTGAATAACGCAACCGAAGATCGCCTGGTTGCCAACGCCCACCGTCTCGACGAACACAAAATTTGAGTACAATTTGGTTACTTACTGCTGTGCTTCTGTGGCGCGCAGCTTTTCCACTTTGGCATATTTAACCTGCTTGTCCTCGCCTGGTTCCAACGGAGCTACCACTTCTCACCTCGGACAGTCAAACCTCCAGCCGTTACTCTCATAGCCACGGCCCTCGTGCGCATTGTCACAACTTTCTACTATATACGGATACGCCCAAATCAATCATGATTTTTGCCCTTGCTCATACTCTCCTGTCTCCCAACTGGACTTTGGCTTAAATCTTGCTGATACCACGACTTTACTTTGGCCGCCCATTAACCGGCTCGGCTGTCATTCCGTCTACGCATTCACCCCTCTGCATATTCTCGACCTCAGTCTCGCTCGCAGCAATGCTGGACAACTTTCGCAGCAATGTCTGGGCGCAGCTCAAGGCTATTAAGCCCGCCTTTGTGTCCAAGAACCCTCACTTCAACTTCATCACCACACACTACTTTTGGATCGTTGGCGCTACCATAATCGGCTCAATATGCATCTACGCTGGTGGCAAAGGCCATCTAGCTTATATTGACGCCCTGCTTTTCGCCAGCGGCGCAAACACCCAAGCCGGTCTCAATCCAGTGGACGTAAACCTTCTCACCACCTTTCAACAGGTCGTCATATACGTCCTCGTCATGCTGTCCAACCCAATCACACTTCATGGATCAGTCGTCTTTCTGCGCATCTACTGGTTCGAAAAGCGTTTTCAAGGGTGGGTTCGTGAGGTTCGCAGCCGACGTCCCAATTTGACCAAGTCAAAATCCCAAGCTGTCAATGAGGTGCACAGAGCCGAGGAGGGTGTCAATGGCCGTCACATTACTGTGGTGCCAGCCAATGGCAAGGCTCAGCGGATGACAAATGATGGTATTCTCATTGACAGCGCAAGCACTGCGCTTCCCGATCCTCCTCATCGCGGCAACGAGGACAGTAGTACTACTACCACCGCAACTGACAGCCCAATTACAGCTACGCCAGGCTACTCGCCTCATACCCAAGATAGTGACGATGGATTGCCGTCAACGCACGGAACTGCCACTCCTGTTGCGGAGCTGCATGCTCGTGCTGACAGCGCGGGAGAGCACACGCATGGCCCCACAGCCATTACCTTTGCTGATACTGTCAAAAGAAGTGATGGTTTAGAAGAAGATGCTACAGCGTTCACTCAGAGACGTCCCAACGCCCAGCACATTGCCATTTTGGAGCGTCAGCGCAACGAGGATGACAACGATGTTCTTCGCATTCCCGGTCCTCGTGACATTGAACGAGGACATGTGCCCACTCGCTTGGAGGAATTCGAACGCGACGAAACTCTTGGTTCTCGGGCTACTCGGGTGACCAGCAATCCCGATTCAAAACCGTCTCAAGCCGAAGGGTCTTACCAGGGTCTTCGCGGCCGCCACCCAACCATCACCATTGCAGAGCCTGAACGACGACCTCAAGAGGAGTTGACGGACCATGTCAAGGCATTGACGGGCGCGCTTGACGCTTTCCGCTTCAGAAAACCTCGCATCTTCAACAGAAGCGGGTCAAGCACCCATCATGAAGACGAACAAGAACAACCGCCCAAACCTACACGCACTTGGACGCTGGAACGCATTCGATCAGCTTTGCACCGCGATTCGGGCAAGATTGAAGACATGCCATATCTCAGTTACACCCCAACCATGGCCAGAAACTCCAACTTTGTCGGCCTTACGCTTGAGCAGCGTGAAGAGCTGGGAGGTATCGAATACCGCTCCTTGCGAACTCTTGCTTTTGTTCTCCTCGGGTACTTTTGGGGCTTTCAACTTTTCGGTCTTGTAGCACTGCTACCTTTTATTCTGCACAACGACTACTACGGCAAAATTATTGAGGGCAATGGCATTTCCAGAATCTGGTGGGGCTTCTTCACTCCCAATGTCAGCTTTATGGATGTTGGCTTTACCTTGACACCCGACAGCATGAATTCTTTCGTCAAGTCCGAGTATGTTTTAATGATTACGTGTTTTCTCATCATTCTTGGCAACACTGGCTTTCCCGTCATGCTGCGCTTCATCATTTGGATGCTCACAAAGATTGTTCCGAGACGCTCCGGCCTTTGGGAGGAGCTCAAGTTCCTTCTGGACCATCCTCGTCGGTGCTTCACTCTTCTTTTCCCGTCCGGACCAAATTGGTGGCTGTTTTGGATTCTCATCTCGCTCAACGCGATAGACTTGCTTTTCTTCATCGTCTTGGATCTGGGCAAGGAGCCCATCAGCCAGCTACCTCTCCACAACAGAGTCGTCGTTGGACTTTTTCAAGCCGCCTCAACGAGAACTGCAGGCTTCTCAGCTGTCAGTCTGAGTGAACTCCATCCGGCCATGCCTGTCCTGTACATGATCATGATGTATATTTCCGTCTTTCCCATCGCCATTTCCATTCGCCGAACCAACGTATACGAAGAAAAGTCTCTGGGTGTCTACGACAGCAATGAAGGTGCGGAGCAGGAAGCGAGCGCTCTCTCTTATGTTGGCACCCATTTGCGCCGACAGCTCTCTTTCGATCTGTGGTTTGTCTTCCTGGGCTTCTTCATTCTCTGCATCTCAGAGGGTTCGAAAATTCAAGCCAATCGCTTTGACGTGTTTTCGGTATTGTTTGAAGTCGTCAGTGCCTACGGTACTGTTGGTTTGAGTATGGGTGCTGTAGGCGTCAACGCGTCTCTATGCAGTCAGTTCTCCGTCGTTGGCAAGCTCATTATCGCTGCTTTGCAGATCCGTGGTCGTCACCGTGGTTTGCCGTATGGCCTGGACAAGGCTGTGCTTCTCCCTAGCGAGGCGCGCTTCAAGAAGGAGGCTGAGGAAGCGGAAGCAGTTGGGGCACGTATGGGCACAGCGCCCACAGCGACAACTACAGGACTTCAGAGACTACCCAGTGTTGCGCGCGGGCGCACCATGAGCAGAGGTAGAGACTCCCACATTATTGCCAAGTTCTTACACCCCGGTCCCGTGGTCCAACGTGATCCTGGTCCTGCGCAACAGCGAAGCCGATCCAACGAGTCTCACGCGCTGACTTTGGAGCGCAATCACACTTACACAGCGCCACAAGCAGACGCGGAGGAGGGGCTGGAGCGGATGGTCAGTGGCCACTCGTCGAAGCAAATGCAGCCAATGCGCGCCGAAACGAGTCAACGTACCCCTTGGAGGCCATAGCGGTTCCATCTTTTTCATTCATTGACATGTCCATTCTCATTATAGACTTTGCTGTTACTTGGCGTTTTTCTACTTCGCAGCAAATGTACAGCAACAGCGCGATTGCAGACGCAAACCTAGCGGGTTTCTTATAGACGGTAGCTAGCGGTGTTCTTTTTCTTTGTCTCTTTTTACTTGTTGCATTGGGAACACGAGGCGCTTCTTGACTTTGACTTATCAGAGAGTACCTTGTCCGCTAGTACATACCAGTCAGATGTAAAATTATATTATATTCTGTTTATATTAAGACACAAGGCAGGCCTTCTTTACTGGTAATTGAGCTTGTTGCTATATTGAAACGCAGTATAATGTCAAAACTCCCGCACGTAACAAACAGAAAAGCTTCTAGTATTGTCGTCAGAAATGTACATGTTAGCCTACACACACTTTCCATACCCTCCGTTTGTTTGCAGCATGGATTGATCGGAGAGAGAGAGAGAGAGAGAGAGAGAGAGAGAGAGAGAAGAAAGAGAGACCAAAGGAAAAAAAGATGGCACTTTATTTATCCTCGAATGCGTCTAGATTCTTCAACGCCCCTGCCAGCCGTCTATAGTCGCGCAAGAGATCCAGTACCTCGCCGAGGCGCAATTCGCCTGGGGTGCTAATCTCCATGAAACGCTTGTTCGGAGGCGCAATTTTGGGGATGGGCTTGGGTGGCAGCGCGGCGGCCAGGTCTGGAAATGCCTGTGATGTAATCATGTTAGCAATCACTTTTTTCTCTGCTTCTTCTGAAAGGGCCGGGTGGGAGGGGGGGGCTTACTGTACTCAAGTCGCCGCCGTCCTCTACCTTGTTGTTGTTGTTGTTGTTGTTGTTGTTGTTGTTGTTGTTGCTGCCGCCCTCCTTGGTCACCGCTGCAGGGGGCGGTGGCGTCGAGGCCGCCGTGCGACCGAAGCCGCGGAAGCCCATGCTCGGGAGGCGTGCCATCGGGTTGAAGCTGCTGCCGAGGCTGCGCACCTGGTCCAGCATGGCAGCACCCTGCTGCTGCGCGGCGCCTGCCACCGTCGTTGTCGTTGTCGTGGTCGTGGTTGTCAGTGGCGGCGGCGGCGGCGGCGCGCCGTTGCTGTTTGCGAATTCCACCTTTTTCAGGGAGCTCGTGGTGCTGCGGCGGCTACGCGTGCTGTCTGCGCTGGGATCGCGACGGCCGCCGATGAGGGTCAGGGCCGCCGAGTCGCGGCGATGCGTTGGGACGGCGCCTGTGCCGGCGCCGTCCTCTGCGATGGTGTCGACGCTGGCGGCATCGTCGTCGTCGCCGAGCGGCGGTGTGCTGACGAGCTTTCGGGCGTCGTCGAGGGTGCGCGGCACGACGATGGACTCCTTGGGCGCGGCCTGCTGGCGCTCGCGCAGCTTGCCGACGAGGAACGAGTAGCTCTCGCCGAGGCTGTTTGAGATTGTCTGCAGACCCTGGTCAGCGGTGCTGAGGACGGCGCCGCTGGCGACGCCAAAAGCCTGCGCGGGCGTGTTGACGAGGTCGCTGAGGCGGCGGTTGCGCAGCACCGTGGCGGGCTTGAGCCCCCCCGACGATGTAATGGGCTTGACGGCGGTGGCGGTTTCTTTGCTAGTCTCGGTGGTTCCTTGGGTGTAGGCTGGCGGGAACGTTTCCGGTCTGGAGGCGGTTTCGCCGGCGGCGGCGGCGGCCTTGGGCGGGCCCGAGGGGTGCTCGTCGTCGCGGAGGGTCGACAGGTCGACAGTCTCGAGGAAGCTGATGGCGGCCTCAAAGTTTGTCAGGCAGTAGGCGGCCTCGCCGGTGAGCTTGGGCTCCCAGCGGAAGCGCTGCATGAAGTGGAGGTCGCTGATGGCGTGCAGGTGCGCGGGCGGGAGCGTGATGAGCGTGTAAATGAGCATGGGCATTATCTCGTCGGCCGACGCCGAGGGCTGGAAGCGCGACAGCGTGTCGACGATGCTCTTGTGCACGGCCTTGAGGTGGTTGATCTTGCCGAGGGGGTAATGTGAGTCGCTCATCGCGACGAGCTCGCGGCGGGCGGACTCAAGCGACGCGCGAATCTCCTCGTCGCGGAACGTCGGCGCCGACCCGTCTTTGGTCTCGTCGCTGTCATCTTGGCCGAGGTCGATGCCGAGATCTGTCAGACCAATGTTGACGAGCGCGAGCGCGGCCGTCTTTGACCGCAGCTTGTCGTCTTGCGCCTCGTCTTGCGTGCTTCGGTGGCGGTATATCCGGCCGTAGATGGCCTCGCACAGACGCCGCTCCGCGGCCTCCTCAATACGACCCTTTGTTGCCTCGAGCGCCTTGCGTGCTCTTTTCCGGTCGGCGAGCTCGTCGGGGGTAATCATTTGCTGCTCGGCCTCGGCCTTGAGGAGCTTGCTGTCCTTGGACTTGAGCGATGCGGTGCGGGCGCGTAACCGGCTGGCCGCGGAGGATATTGAAGAGGAAGAGGGGCTCGGCGAGGGGCCACGACGCTGCCGCGTTGCCAGCGCGCTGATGTGAGTCTGGACGTGAGAGGAAGCCAGGGCGTAGAAATCTTGGAAGAGCTGAGACAGCTTGTCTATATTCGGTGGTGTGGAATGAACCTTGGCACTCAGCGATTCAATGAAGCTGCGAGGAACGAATGGTTAGTTTTAGGCTGTCCAGCTGTTGCAAGTCGTTCCGGGCGCGCCTTCTACCTGTCTGTAAGGGTGACGAGCTCGATGGGCAGCTCGTCGAGATCAACGGAGCTTCTGCCCGTGTCAGCCGCCTCGTCATGGTCCTCTTCTGCATCCCCGGACGTCTCAAACGCATCGGGCCGCTGGGTGGCACCGTCATTCTGAAAGGTGTGGGCGCGCTTCGGCAGCTGTGTGCTCGCGCTCGTCTGACGGCTCTGCGACGTATCGTGCGAGTTGATCCGGGCGGCGGCCGGCTTGCTGGAGGAGACTGGGCGGTCGGAGCTAGTAGTAGAAGCCATCGCCGCGCGTCAATCTGAGGGTGGAGGTCGCTGCGGAATGCCCGGGGGGCGCCCAGGTCGTTTGTCGCCCAGGTCGTTTGTTATCGGGGGCAACGGGGACGCTGCTGTGTTGACAGACTGCTTCCACGTGGGCTGGTAATCGGGAAGAGGCAAAGCGTCGTGGTGTGATGAGCAAGAGTTGGATGAGTAGCCGCAGGGAGTGGGAGCCACGCACGCGACTTTGGGCGGCGGCCTGCTGGCTGGCGCAGCTGTCGCAGACTTGCGTCAGAAGTCGTGTCCGCGGTGGGGATGGGGAATGAGTAAGTTGCTAGAAAACAGAAAATGGATTTTCTTCTTTGCAGAGATCTATGCTCTTTTTTTCTTCTTGTTTTGCTGTTTGATCCTTGATTTGTCTGGTTCAATAAATCGGAGATCAAGTTAAAGGGAGTGAGTGACATGAAGCTACACAAAATACGTGGTATATCACCTCAAGATCGTGGGCTGGCTGCAGTAATGCGCTAAGTCAGGCAGTTAGTTACTGGGGTCCGGGGTGCTGCAGTACGCTAATGATAACGCTAGCGCGCCATACCCAATATGGAGCAATAAAAGAGGCTGACAGATCTAAGAACTGAGAGAAATAAATTACGATAAACATCTAGAACACAGGATCTGAAGGGATTTTGTGATACTGAAGCGGCATCTTTATTGGCCACCAAAATGGCTGCTTGCGTCTTTGGCGGCGCTCTGGCTGGCTCTCTTGCTCTACCAGTACAAGTGGTGATGGAATCAGCAAACAGACGAGCCAAAAAATACCCAGCACAAAATGAGCCAAAAAAAAAAAAGTCCTCAAAACTTGAATTAATTTCAAACGAGTAGCTACAAGATACAGACCCGCCTCAAGCATCATGACTACAAAACGACTGCACAAGTGCGCAAACGCCCAGCCCTCTTTCTAAACAGACTTGCGGCCATTCCTCGCCCACTCGCGCAAGTCATTCTTCTTAATCTTGCCCGTGCTCGTCTTTGGCAGATCCGGCACCACCTCGACCTCCTTGGGCACCATGAAGCGGCTAATAGCGGCGTTTCCGCGGGCCCAGGCAATCAGATCCGCGCCCTGCATCGACCTGCCCTCGCGGACGGTAATGTACGCCTTGGGCACCTCGCCCCATTGCGCGCTGGGCACGGCCACGACGCCGCACTCGAGCACGTCGGGGTGCTGCACCAGCATGCTCTCGAGCGCCACCGAGGAAATGTTCTCGCCCCCCGAGATGATGATGTCCTTGGCCCGGTCGAGGATCTGCGCGCTGCCGTCGGGGTGCCACACGGCGAGGTCGCCCGAGTGGAGGGCGCCGCCGGCAAAGAGCTTCTTGGTCGCGGCGGCGTCCTTGTAGTACTCCTTGGCGCAAATGTTGCCGAAAAAGACAATTTCGCCGATTTCTTTGCCGTCCTTGGCCACGTCAATGAGTACGTCCTCGGGCTGGTCCGGCTTGATGATGCGGATGGGTAAGCTGGTGATGAAGCCGTGCCCTTGACGTGCCATCTTGGCGTACTTTTCCGCTGGCGGAAGACTGTCCCATTCAGGCAGCGTATAGCACTTGGTGATTGGGCCATACGTTTCTTTTTCCGGGTCAGTAAACATATATTAATGCGGTAATGAGTAGCGGCCAGACTTACCAGTCATTCCGTAGACATGCACAGGCACAAGATTCAGGTTGGTCTGCCCAATCCCGTCAGTTATACAATTCAACCCTTTTCGCTTCCCATCTCCCAACGTACCATTTGCTCAAACAAGTGACCAGTGGGTGGGCTAGCCGCAACAGTCACTCGAACTGGTTGCGGAAGCTTGGCTGCCTCCTTGGCAGCGACCAACAACGTGTTGACAGTCGGGGCCGCATTGAAGTGAGTGACGCCCTCATCCTTGAGAAGGCGCCAGATTATGGGGTAATCAATCTTGCGCAAGCAGACATTGACGCCTCGTACCGCGACAACAGACCAGGGAAACGTCCATCCGCAAGCATGAAACCTAGCTTCAGTCAGTACGCGCGCGCGTGCGCAGCTGAGCGGCTTGAACCCAAACGACGTCGACTTACATGGGCAGCGTCCACAGGTATTTGCAGCGACCCTGGTTCAGACCAGACTCAATGATGTTTGCGACGGCGGCGAGGTAGGCACCCCGGTGAGTGTAGACGACGCCTTTGGGCTTGGAGGTCGTTCCAGAGGTAAAGGGGATGGCGAGCATGTCGTCTTCATTTTCTGCGTGTGCATGAAGGCCAGCCCAGCCTTTTGCGCCTTGCTCGGCATCGTAGGCAAGACCTTCCAAGACAGCTTGGTTGTATTGGCCTGCTTGCGGGCCGGTAACGACGTCAGTATCCTGAAGCCCAGGTTGTTAGCTTGAGCAAAACGCAACACTCCAGGTAGTCTCTTTTCCTCTTACATTATCCACGATGATTGGTACTCTGCTGTGCTTGGATCTGTAGGCACTTAGAAGATCCTCAAACTCCTTGTCCACAATGATGGAGTCCACCTCGGCAAACTCAAAGACGTAGGCAATGTCATCAGGCTTGAGGCGGTAGTTTGCGGGAACAATGACGCCCCCGGCGGCCACGATGCCGTACAGCGACTCCAGGAACGCGGGCGTGTTGGGTGCGAGGATGCCGACTCGTTTCAGGCCGTGCTTCTTGAGATGATACGCCAGACCGCGGGCACGATCAGCCGTCTGCTGGTAGGAGCGGCGGATGCCGACGCCGTTGGCGGTGATGTGGACGACTGCGTCGGCATTGGGCTCAATAGAAGCGGCGCGCTCCAGGAATACCGTCGGCGACAGGTGGTGAATATGCGCCGGAGGCGGCCCGGCGGGCAAGAGATGATTGAGGATGGACCGGATGCGCGACGGAGGGCCGGACATTGCGGCGGCGGGAAGCTCGTGGGCGTCTTTGAAGGGCCTGAGTTGGAGAGAGACGGAGGCAGGCCGCTGCAGAGCTAACGTAGTGGAAAGGTGAAAATGTGGAATGGAAGAGCAGTGAAGGGGTCAGTAGGGAAAAGCAGTTGCAACGGGAAATGTGCAGGGGCATGAGATGTATGTAAGACACGGCCGACCGGAGATTCAGAGTCCTAGTTAGCGGCGGAAGCCCGTGGAATTCGGCTCTTGTCGGCAGTGGAGGGCCGGCCAGCAGCTCGCAGCTGGGACGAGACGCAGTGGCAACGAAGGGCCGCGTGCAAGGCAAAAGCAGCGAGGTGCTCAAGCCCGCGGTGTTGAGGCACTGGTGCCGGGGTGCGGAACAAAGCGGGGAGCTGGGTATTTCCAGCGCTCTCAGTGGCTTATCTAGGTATTAATTTAGTGGCCTCACTGGTGAGTGGGTGTCTTTGGCGGTCTGCTAGTGGCTGTTGGGCCCTGTAAAAACCCCCAGCCTTGGCTTTACCCCAGATCCTTCCGCTTCCGCATCCCGAGGGAGGATATCTTCGACATGAAGCATGAAGCATGCTGAAGACTTGACAACATGCAGATAATAAAAAAAAGCGAGGGCTATTTATTTGATGCTCCGCTCATTTCTACTTGCTTGTCTCGACTTGACAAGACCAGGTATATATAATATTTCGCGTTCGCCTTGTGCAAGGTAAAGAGCAGCCTCGGCTATCGAACAAGGAAGGCACTCTGTTGCTTTTCTAACAAATCGACGCGTAGTCTAATATAAAAAAATCCAACAAACATATCCAAAGGTAATTTTTCAAGAAGCCGTACAGGTATGGAAATCGACAAGACAAAATCAAACTACAAAGATACTACGACTTTGTGTTGTAGTTTAGTGGAACTGATCCTCAGTGACACCCTTGCCCATGGCCGAGGTGGAGCTGACGCCGCCGGTGATCATCTTTTGCAGCTCGTCGACGTAGTTTGCGCCGGACCATTTCTGATGCTTGACGACGTCGACGCCGAGCTCCATCTCGGGCTCCTGGACAAGCTCGCCGTAGGCGCGCATGCCCTGCTTGGCGTAGGCCTTGGCGAAGCTGTCGCTAATGAGGGCGGTCGTGTGAAGACCAGCGAGGGTGATGAACTGCCAGCAGTAGCCGAGGCTAGCGAGGCGCTTGATGTAAGTCTCCTGCTCGTCGCGAGGCATAGCCGTCTTCCAGTTGAATGAAGGAGAGAGGTTGTAAGAGAGCCTGAGGAGTTGTTAGTTTACATTGGGGGAGTAAAGGGATACGCTGAGAATGAAAGCTCACTTTTGGTGGGGGATGGCAGCGTGGACACCGTCGGCAAACTCCTTGGCCTGAGCAAAGTCGGGCAGCTTAGACTCCATCCAGACGGCGTCGCAGTAGGGGCCATAGGCGATGGCGCGGTTAATGGCGCAGTCGCAGCCGCCCTTGAGGCGGTAGTAGCCCTCACGGGTGCGAGGAGCGTCCCAGTTGAAGTAGACGTCGACGCCGGCGAGGTTCTTGGCGAGGGCGCGAGCCTCGCTGTTGGACTTTGCTTTGGCCTGGGCCTGGTACTTGGACTTGAGCTCGGCCTTGTTGGAGAACGCGCCGGCGTCAATGGCGGCGGCGACAGCGTCGTCGAAGCGCGAGAGGTTAGCCTTGCTCAGCCATTCGTCCTCAAGCTTCTGAAGCTCGTCGCCCTGCTTGCCGGCGGCCTCGGCGGCGCTCATGAGCTCGTTGAGGGGCTGCAGGTTGGGGTTGGTGCTGCCGAGGATAAAGGCGTGGTCGCGGGGGTCGATGGTGGTGGTGATGAGGGTAGCAGCCTCGGCGTCTGTACGGGCGACGGCAATGAGGTCAGAGCCTAGGACATGATTAGCGACATTTCGTTTTTCTTTCTTCTTCTCACATGAGATCCGAGATGAGACGCGACGTGAGACGCGACATGAGAAACTCACCCATGATATCGGCCTGGGCACGGATGGCAACCAGACGGCTAATGTGCTCGCTTATGGGAACAAGGACCTTGCCGGCCATATGGCCGCACTTCTTGGTACCAGGAGCCTGGTCCTCAATGTGAATACCAGCAGCACCCTTCTCAATAAAGAGCTTGGTGAGCTTCATGACGGCGGTGAGACCGCCATGGCCGGTGTCGGCATCAGCAATGATGGGACGGAGGTAGTCAACGTTGGCGAGCTGGGCACGCTGGCTCTTGGGCACGCTGAGACGCTCCTGGCGCTGCTTGCGGTCGTGGAAGAGCTGAGCCATGAAAAGGTGGCCGACCTTGTTGGGCACGGTGGTCTAGAAGTCGCATGATACCAGTCAGTTTTGCGATGGTCCAAATATGGCAATGCGATGTGAGGAAAAATAGAAAAGCGCTGCAACAACAATGCCATGCAGCTCAGTCGCATGCAGCGCTGTGCATTTGATGATGCTAGGGTGTCTTGGCATGTGATAATATCGTCGTAGCCAAGCCCACTCTGTGGAGGGGCACCTTATTAAGGTGTGGAAAAGGAAGGGTATGGAGATTGTAAGTGGCTAGGCCGAGGGGGGTTATCTCACGTAAGGGTAATCAGCCAGATCAGGGCCGGGCTCGTCAGAGGCCGAAGCGGTGGAAGATGATTGCCATCCAGAAACGTAGACTGTGTCGAGGTATTTGGCCATCTGGGTGAGCATGGTAGGCTCGAGACAGCCGTAGGTGAAGGAGGCATCCTTGGTCTGATTTTGGAGAGGTTAGCGTGGGGTCGAGGCGTAGGTGGTAAACTGGCAGCCGGCTCTCAGAATAAAGGCGTTGCCAGGCATTGGAGAAGCCAATTGACTTTAACGCGGCCATGGAAAGCCTGAAAAGTTGTATGCGCGTACCTCGAAACGGCCCTCCAGAATCTTCCAAAGCTTCTTGGATTGGGCATTGCTGGGGTACTCAATCTTCAGGTGACCGCGCTTGGAGACAATCTGCTCGGCAGTAAAGGGACGCTTGGTGTGCTTCCAGCGTGAGTCGCTCCACCAGGACTTGACCTGGGCAACCTCCTGGGCAAAGAGATCGTCCTCGGTGTCGGGGTTGATGGCCGGGTTGATCATGTTGTTGGAAGCCATGGCGGCGGGTAGGTGTGGTTTAGCCGAGGTGTAGTTGTATGGTGGGATGTACGTCGTACAGCTGGCGAGCGGGCTGTAAGGGGGAAGACGAGGAGGAGAGAGGAAGTAGGAAAAAGTCGCAAAGACTCGGGGACGATAAATCGAAGGGTTATGGATGTAGGAAAAGAAAAAGAAAAAGAAAGAAGAAGAAGATGGTGGCACAAGGTCAATGCCGAGAGATATTTAGAGTCGAGGCCGGGCCGTCAGTCAGTCATTACACATGGCGGGTGTAGGCCGTAACTTGGTGGCGCCCAGACCGGTCGGCCGGTTGTCATTGCTCGTGCCAGGTGCTGCCAGTTGCGGGCAAGCGGGGCCTTGGCAGCTGGCCGCTGGTAGCTCTGTTTGCTGCGTTTGTACCCATATGCTCAGAGTTACAGGGGGCCAGTTTCTCACTTGGTGCAAGGCACAAGGCACTACTTACAGCACCTGCAACCTGTGAATTTTTACAAAGACGCTGTAAAACGGAGTTTAGCACCGTGGTCTCTGCCCGTCAACTACCTACATAGGTACTACCAAGATACCTGGCTAAGCCAAACTATTACTATCTCAGGCCATGTACCTCACATCATACTGTAAGCCCCATCCTCCACTATGTGTAGCTCAACCCAGTCAAGAAGATAATACTGCATGCCCATCCCGAGGGGATGCCTGCGGGCTGCCTGGAATCAGCCTGAGAGGCTCGGAGCATGGGCGGGTTTCCGCTCGTATGGCCGGGACAAGGGTGGGAGTCAGAGCTCTCTGTTGTATTTTGTCTGTACCGATTTCATCGTCATTGGGAGTAAAAGAGAGTAGGGCATTCTAAAAACTCCGACTGTCGCCTGGTTCGCTGGGGTCTCGGCTCAATGGGGCGACGGCAAGTTGGAGAAGCAAAGCACATGCTCAGGCAAGAGGATGATGAGTTATAGCACCCAACAGCACCAATAGCATCCGGTTTAAGAAAGTTACAGAGGGCAATTGGCACCTTTTTGGCTCCCCGCAAGCCTGTACCTATGCAACGCCTACTGGAGCGACGTCGATGGTGGGGTTCCTCGCCTGGTGGTGCCGGAGTCGATACACCAGCCAATCATGACCGTTGCAAAAGGCATTTACTCTGGCACGCTGGAGCTCCGACTGTGGGGCCTTGCCCTTTGGCCGAGGTGCCGGGAGGCTGCCCGTGGCAGTGGCGAAGCCGACGCCGTAACTTGGAGAAGAGTCTGCAGGTGTACGGTAATTCTGGTGACTAGTTATTTACGCTTGGGCAGTTGCAAATGTATCTGACTCACGACTTTGGCAGTTCTACCGATAAGGGTGCAGCTCCGATTCAGCTCCCCCGCGCCATCGACTTTTTGCTGCACAAACCACTGGGTCGCCTACGGTGGTGGCTCCCTTGGAGTCCCTCCAGATAACTCCCCCAACTCCCCCGCAAACCATTCTCAGCCTCATCCTTACAGGGGGTCTTGCAGCGCCTTGAGACACTGCAGCATCGCACTTCGCCCCGAGAGCGAATTGCGAGCATCATAAAAAAAAGAAAAAAAAATAAAATAAAAAAGAGGAAAGTCGGAGGACCTTTTGTATCCGCGACTAATTGCAAGAGCTAATTACGAGCATCGAAGGAAAGCAGGGAAAATGAAGGGGCTTCTATATCCGTCCCAGGTACCTGCCTACCCACCTAACCAACTGCCTGTCAAGGTGCATCTCGGCGTCATGAGTGCACCCCAAAGCCTATTCATGTATAACGGCGCCAAATATAACCTCAAATAATACAGCCTCCTGCATCTGAATCGGTTTCTTCTGAAATCGCCTACCGCATTGTCCTCTTGTGCTCCGTCTCGTTCCGTATTTTTCCCTTGCGCCCGCCGTTTTTCTCCAACTCTCCAAGACTAGCGTCCGATTCGCTCCTTTGCACCATCGCCGAATCCACCCCGGGGCCGGGGCCATGCCTTTGCATGTGACGGCACAAGACGATTGCCCTGCCGGGCTATGTATGCCTAAATACAAGCTGGTACCATCACGGACATGTCTTTATGCGCCTGGCATCTAAACTGCATGCCCGTACTCTCCGTGCCGTTGGTCGGGCGTCGCTAGTGTGAGATGTGCTATGCACCCTCGGCATACAAAGCCGAGCGCCCAGCCATACAAAGCCAAGCGCCCAGCCATACAAAGCCAAGCGCCCAGCCATACTTTGTGACGACCAACAGTGTGCGACTCTGAAACAAGATATGACTCCAATCCGCAGCAGATGTCAAGTTTCTATATGACTAACTGCGGCGAACCTGAAATTAAACGCGGACGCAGTCACAACTCCCAGCCGTCACTAGCCATCGAATAAACACGCTCATATCGTCTGCTCGATTGCCACATTGTTATTGCAACAGCTCATTCATCATCGCTTGTAAACACGACGTCACGCAAACAGAGTCGCTCCAATCGGCGCATTTCACGCCGATTTTAACGGAATCACCGACTTCTGTACCCATGCAAGGATTTACCACAAACACTTCTTCTTTGCCCTGGCGCCGGTTTAGACAGTAAGATCCCGCTGTTCTCGCAATTTTTTTAATCTGATATCGCTTGAGATGATTACAGCACACTCCGAATACTTTGTTGCAAGCATAACCAGTTGAAGCGTGTGTGGTAAGAGTGTACGTATACCACCCAACTCCCCCAACTAGGCAAAGTTATCTTGCATACTATCACACACTCTCTCAAACCGCTATTGGTCACAGGGCAAATCCGGTAAATCCAGTCTCAGTGGTCTGTTGAAATTGCGACGGGCTATTAAGCACAAGGCTCTCAGATCTCCCGGCACAAGCACCTGTCGAAACCGGGACAGCTGAAGCGGATCCTCAACGTCATGCGTGAGGCTAGGCCGCCATCGTTCAATTCTCTTTGCCATTGCTTGCTAGTATGTTATACTTTCAGTGACAAGTACTAAAATGATGCCGAGCCACGTCTCTTTTCCTCCATAATGCGAGTATTAACAAGACCTTCACACGTCGCCATTCCGATATTGTCTTGCAAGAGCTGCGCTTCGACTTGCCTACGACCGAGGCAAAGCGAATCGAAATAGTCGATGCGCATCATCTGAAGTATAGCACGCGGCGTCTCAGTGCTGTGGTATTGACCTCGCAGGTTCAGTCGCGTTGCGCGTAAATCAAAGTCGACATCGATGGAGTCAACGCAGAAGCCGCGCCGACGGTCTGATTGGAGATGTGCTCAACATGTATAACTCGCAAGTCCCATGCGTTTGTCGGAGTCTGATAGTATCGAGTGAACTTGGTTCCACGATACGTTGCCATCACCGGCAAACTGTATACTGTGCAAGGAATTGCTTGCAGCAGGGCACGAGTCCTTTAACGATCTCGAATCAAACTAACATCTCGTCAGTGAGACCACTAAACTTGGCTATATTTGCAGCATGAAAAGAATATTGATTATGTGAAAGATCTGTTTAGTGTGTAGATTTAATAGCCATAGTTGGCGAACGAGTTTGTGCGTTGTGTAGTTTCGACAACCGCGATGTACATTAACAATTGTCAAGTACATGAGTAAGAAGAGTGGTTAATGACTCTGCCTACCGGGCAGAAAGCAACGTGTCAAGAAGTGTCATTGCGCCAAAAACACGTCTTTGCATGCGCGTTGTCTTGGCAAATTGCGTCAGAAATATCTTGTCGTCTTGTAAAAGCCAACAGTGCCATCACAGTTCAACCGATGAGTTAAATGCCATTGAATTACACCCGAAGATGTCTTGTGTTGTTGACAATTCATCGAGTGCCTTGGGAAGAAAATTGAATAGATTGTTCCTTCTGCACAAGTTCAACCTAGCAGTTTCACCTGATGTAAGTACAAGACAATCCTCATCGGCGTCAGCAAAAGATGAGGCGGGACTCGCCAGACGGTGAAGCGCAACAGCATGGTGGCTTATATGCACCCCAGGAGCGGGATTCCATCTGATAGGGCGGTTACTTTTCTTATCGCCGTATTTGGCGTTTCAGCTTTGCCCAGCCTGCTGTTGTCTTACACCAACCTCGTCATATCCTGCCTCCGCATCCCACTTCTGCATCCGACATCGCTTACGAAGTACGCCTGCCGTATTCCTAGCGTCAGACAGCGTCAGACAGCGCCGACTCGACTGCCAGACCACATCCTTCTTTTGTTGAGAACTTCTCATCAAGTTTCGCCATCATCCCGTCTTTTTCGCACACTAATAAAGTTACCTGGTCCCCTCCGCCACTCAACCTCCACATTAGAGCTTTGAAACCCACCCCGGGCGCCCCGCTACTATCAGTACTAATTAGAGCTACCGCGACTGTCGAACCTAGCTTCTGCAAAAAAAACATCACAGCTTGCTGGTAGCTTTATCCATCATCACAAGCAAACTGCACAGAATTGCCCAGTCTCTCCTCTCTCGAGGCCAATCCATCTTGCCTGATATCTGTCTCTGCAGATAGACGCACAATTGGACATCGTTATTCATCACCCCGCCACTTAGTCCATCGCCCCGCCGACACCGCTACTCGCAGAGCAAACAACGATTTCGACAATGAGTGATTCTACCGCGCCCTCGGCGCATCGCCCTCGAGGCTCCGAGGATTTTGGCGTCTTTGATGATGCCAAAACCTATTATGCCTCTGAAGAACGACACACTGGCCGATTTGCGAACCGGACTCGCACCTACTCACAGGTACGTAGTATTCGACGTCATGGTGACGGCCGAGTTAACATAAACCCAGAGCAGTTTGATTAAACAAATCGAGCGGTTGAACCTCCCCGAGCCTTTTCGTCGTGGAAGTCACGGTATGTTACAAAGAACGAGCCTCTGATTCAGGTGCTGACAGCGCTAGATGAGAGCAATCTGGAACAAGGCCGCCGCTTCCTCATTCAAGTTGACGCGACCCTTGAGAGCTTAAAGGCGCAAGAAGATACCGATGGCAATATGCAAATCACAATCGAGGATTCCGGTCCCAAAGTTCTTCCTCTACGGACAGCCGCCTCGGCTGGTTACCACAGATTCGAAGTCCGTGGCACTTATATGCTGTCCAACCTACTCCAGGAGTTGACTCTGGCCAAAGAATACGGCCGCAAGCAAATCATCCTCGACGAAGCCCGGCTCAACGAAAACCCTGTCAACCGCCTTTCTCGTCTCATCAAAGATCACTTTTGGGACGGCTTGACAAGGCGTATTGATGCTTCTAGCATCGAAATTGCTGCTCGCGACCCCAAAGACTGGACCGATGATCCTCGACCCCGAATCTATATACCCTCCAAGTGCACTGCTCAATTCGAGTACTACAAACAGGTGGCCCTTGACCGCCCAGAGATTCGACTCGATGTGCAATTACTCCCCGAAGTGATTACCCCGGAGATTATTCGCGACATGAACGAGAAACCTGGTCTCCTTGCTGTTGCCGTCGAAGAGGTTGAGGAGCAAGATCCTGTCAAGGGCACCATCAAGACCCTTCGTGGACTCCCCTTTGTTGTGCCTGGTGGCCGGTTCAACGAGTTGTACGGATGGGATAGCTACATGGAGTCCCTTGGTTTGTTGGTCAACGACCGTGTTGATTTGGCCAAGGCAATGGTGCTCAACTTTTGCTTCTGCATTGAGCACTACGGCAAGATTCTCAACGCCACGCGCTCATACTATCTTGGGCGCTCACAACCTCCCTTCCTCACCGACATGGCTCTCCGAGTATACGAAAAGATCAAGCATGAGCCCGATGCACTCGAGTTCTTGCGTCGCTCCATTCTTGCCGCCATCAAAGAGTATCACAGTGTCTGGACTGGACAAGCTCGTCTGGATCCTACGACTGGTTTATCGAGATACTGCCCTGAAGGTCTGGGCGTTCCTCCCGAAACCGAGCCTAGTCACTTTGTCCACATCCTGCAGCCGTACATCAAGAAGCATGGCATGGAGTTTAACGAGTTCGTTCGCGCATACAACCATGGCGAGATCAAGGAGCCGGAACTGGACAACTACTTCATGCACGACCGTGCCGTGCGAGAGTCGGGCCACGACACTAGCTATCGCTTCGAGGGAGTTTGCGCCAACCTAGCAACCATCGATCTCAACTCACTTCTCTTCAAATATGAGACAGACATCTCTCGAACTATTCGCAGTTTGTTTGATGACAAGCTAGTCATGCCTGAAGAGTTTTGCCAAGGCACCCCTTATAAGCCTGGTGATATTCTCACATCTGCCTTGTGGGACCGCAAGGCCAAGAGACGCAAGCTTACCATGGACAAGCTGATGTGGAATGAAGAAGAGGGCATGTTCTTTGACTACGACTTTGTCAATAAGAAGCGCTGTACCTATGAGACTGCTACAACCCTGTGGTCGCTGTGGGCCGGTCTCGCCTCACCAAAGCAAGCAGTGGATATTGTGAAAAAGGGTCTCCCCAAGTTTGAAGAGTTTGGTGGCTTGCTTGCCGGTACTGAAAGCTCGCGTGGTGAAATCGGTTTGGAGCGCCCTAACCGACAGTGGGATTACCCATACGGCTGGGCACCGCAGCAGATGCTGGCTTGGACGGGTCTGCTCCGCTACAGCTTCAACGAAGAGGCGGAGCGACTGGCCTACAAGTGGCTTTTTATGATTACCAAGGCCTTTGTCGATTTTAATGGTGTGGTTGTCGAAAAGTACGACGTGACGCGTCCCGTTGACCCTCACCGCGTGGATGCCGAGTACGGCAACCAGGGTCTGAACTTCAAGGGCGTCGCCAAAGAAGGGTAGGCTTCCATTACTCGAAGAGTTCGTCTTGATTGTGCAACGCTAATATGTTATAGATTCGGCTGGGTGAATGCGAGCTACGTGTATGGACTGCAGATTGTGAATGCGCACATGCGCCGCGCGCTGGGCACGTTGACGCCGTACCCCACGTTTATCAAGGCCATTGAGCAGCTGAATGAAAAGGCTCTTGCCGATCTTGAGTAGAGGAACGTGAACTTTTCCATCACGTAGACCAAGTATATATAGCGTAATGATGGTTTCTTTTACTCTTCGTTAATATATTATATTATTATCCGCCAATGGTTCCTGATACGCGTAGGTCTCAACAACTTTAGTTGTTAATGTTGGTATTGTTTGCGTCGTCGGTGTTGTACAACAATCTCCTCGCTGCCAACCCACGAGGTAGTCGGTATCGCCCACCGTCTCCCTGGCCCTCATCTTCTCCTCTCCGCGGGGAGAACTCTCTCCTCCGGCAGCCCACCAAAATCTGTCGATGTCGCCGCGACATATGCTGGTTGATGCTGATGCACGTCCAGTTGGTGAGACGCAACCACTGTCTTCTTCAACAGGCCTCGCGAGACTGTTGAGGCTGCGCTGCGTAAACTCGGGCTCAGGGCGGCTTGGCCGAAGGAACGGGCGATCGGAGGCTAAACATGGATGGAGTACACGCGGGCCGGGTGCTTCTTAGAGGACTTCCACGGATCTCTGGGCGAGGGAGAGCGCGGACAGGCTGAGAAATAAGTCGGGCTGTTTCTTCTATAATTTGATCCTGGCAGCAGAGATCTGTATATTGTGTTTTAGTGCGACTTCGATATCAAATTGAATGGACCCGTCGTCGCTGATGAGCGCAACAGAACTAAATTTCGCTTGGTAAAAAAGGATTGGGGGGTATTTCATGAGCTTTCTAGTGCTATCCTAGTCAAGCCATCGATGCCTTCTGGCTACAAGCCGTATATGCTACTACAGACAATGTGGATGTGTGCACGCGGCGTCTAAGCCCATACAGGTATATGTCTGACTTCCACGGTCAAGTCGGTTCAATGAAAAAGTGATCAAGCGTGGTCGGTAAAAAAAATACTTGACACGTGCCCGCATGTCACTCATCGGAGCGTACTGCAGCAATCATCTCAGCCCTACGCCTCGCCACCGTCTGGGCATTCCACGTGCCCGCAAAGACATCATCGCACTCATCGTCATCCTCCGAGTCAAACGAGATATTGTCGCTACTCATGCGGCGACGCGTCCCATACGGTTGCCCGTCCACCACCACGACGCCCGACGCCCCTTCGTCCCCATCATCGTCGCCCCAGCTGCGATGCGTCGTGACGCGCTCCGTCTCGAGAATGTACTTGCCAACCTTGTACTTTTGCGACTTTTCCTTGGCGTCGACGTACTTCCAACCGAGCTTCCTGGAGCAGCTGCTGCAGGAAATGTCGGCGACGACGTGCCAGCCCGTGACGAGCTGCCTGTTTTCCAGGCGGCCGATGCGGATGTTGAGCAGCGGCGGCGAGCCCGAGTCGGAGTCGTAATCGTCTTCTTCTGCGGCCGAGGTGGCAGGCGGCGGCGGCGGCGGCGCGACGAGGAGGGCGCGGCCGTAGCGGCCGGTGAAGCCTTTGGAGATGATTTGCGTCGCGAGGGCTAGGTCCGCCGAGCAGGCGGTGCAGCGGAGCGTGTCTGGGCCGAGGCGCTGAAGCCGGCCGGCGGCGGCGGGAGACGAGGCGGATTTGGGCGTTGATGGGTGGGAGGCTGAAGAGGAGGAGGAGGAGGCGGAGATGCGGCGGCGGCGCAGAAAGGGAAACTTGAAGCTGGGAAGTAGGTAGCTGGGAAAGATGGGCGGGGTGGCGGAGATGCGGTGGCTGCCGCGGGTCGTATCTGACGTTGACCGGTTATGCATCTTCTATGCAGGGACGTATATGAATATTATTTTGAATATGCGGCCAGAAGGGCGTGGATGCGCCAGATGAGTAGGGCTGCTTCCTCTTGGTTTGGGGGGCCGGCGCAGGGTGCCGCGATCTGATCGCAACGACAAGTGGCGAGAGAAAGAGACTAGAGCCGAGGTCGACGGCTTGTACGGGAGTGTGCGGGGCTCTAGGCGATGCGTTGGCGACGATGAGGAGCCGTTGGACGGGAATGCTCGAGGATGGAGGGCGGTTTAATGATGAAGAGATATTGACATGATAGAAAGTCAGCAGCGGTGAGATTCGGGACGTGAGTGCGTCTGATCTCGAGCGGGCCACAAATGCAACCCCGGCATTTGGGTCAAGTTGGCCCCACTCCGAGGTCAAGGGACCAAATCGTTGCGCCACGGGGACCCAAGGGCCCTTGTTTGAAAAGTCGTCTTTGCAAAGGCTGGCAGCACATGGACGACTCTGATGGGATCACCCAACCTGAACATCGCAACTGACCATATTGTATCTGTCTGAATGTTGCTCCCTGTTTGTCGCACAACTATTGACTATGTACATGCTCGATCCCGGACGTTATTAGAGGTAGTAAATCTTGTTGCGGGCATTCCCCACAAGCCCCCAAGACCCTTGCTCCACAGACCACGCACAGTGCCTATGAATCTAAACACACTGTCACTCTGTACTGTACGGATATTGGCAAATGGACTCGCGACATCGGCCCTACGATAACGGGCAGTTGTGAGCGATGGCTACAATGTCAATATGACAAGCAAATAATTACCTCAACTCCCATGTACTTTGGAGGATACAACTTATTCGTCGTTCAAGGGCGGTCCAACTCTTATCAAACACGTCATGGTGGTTTTGCCGACTGCTACCTTATGCGCTGACTCGTGCTCGTGCGCCTACAAAGTATACTGGTAGAAGGCACCACTCACTTTTTCGCCGTAAACTTGGCTAATTCCATCTCTATGCACATTGGAAGCCCCGAGCTGTTTTTGCATCAATCTTTCTTGAGACGTGTTGGACAAGTTGCAAACCGCGCCCCTCAAGCCCAGGAATCGGAATCAGAATTGGCGTCCGCAAAGACGGAGGAGTGAGGCCCATGCGTCCCGCACGCTACCCGTCTTGTCGGGCTCAAACCACATTTCAAGACCTTGTTCGAGAGAAGGGGAAAAAAAAAAAGAGGAAGCGCACTGGCCTTGAAGAGAGACCGAGAAATGCCCAGGCGGCTCGGCAATCAGACTTGCATCAATACGACGCTGCTACGGCTCACGGCATCAGCATCGTGCACGGTCACGCCCCAACCGAGATGCGCCCACAGGTCTGAGGTTACAGTCGAGGAACCGGCCAACTGACCTTATCGCAACTGCTAACTAATAGCTGTCACTGCGTAGCTGTGAGACATGCGGTCTGGGGGAATCATTGGCACCTGAGTTCGCCAATCTGTCTTGGAGACATTATGTATGTAGTTGCAAATGTAGTAATGTCTCATTTCAGTATGTAAATGCTTAATCAAATGTTGCTCGCTACCCAGACACACAACGCCCAAGAAAGAAACACATGCTAATCCCCTATCCGTAGATAGTCTCAGGGGAAAAAAGAAAAAATCGTACACGCAGTGACTACCAACCTGGACTCAGGCCAGTGGTGGTGACGCTATTCATCACCGCCGCTGGGCCACTGCAGATGGGGAGTTGTGTCGACGACTCCACAATATCGGGCTTCAGAACGGGGCCTGGCGCAGCGACTGCAACCTCATCTAGTCTCCTGTGACGTACTTGTCGCGAGTCGCATTGCCTCCCTTGGACCGAAAACAGCCAGAATGTTTTCGGCTCAGACGGCTTCGTTGGCTCAGAAAAGCCTCGTCCCGGTAAGCCCCCCTAGTTGACGAACTGCACCATCATTCTGGCGAGGCTGTCGTGCTTGTAGCGAGAGGCCACCGTCACGGGCGTATCGCCATACTGGTCCGGGATGGTGAGCATGTCAGGCGCTTGGTGCTGGAGCAGCATCCTGACGACCTCATCGGAGCCCCCCATGGCTGCGGCGTGCAGGGGTGTGAGGCCTCGCTTGTTGGTGTTGCTCTGGACATCGACGCCGTTCTGCAACATCCAGCGCACCACATCAACGCTGCCGCCCTGGCAAGCGAGAAGGAGCGGCGTAAAATCGTTATACTCGGCCGCCAGGTCGGCACCGCTGTCAACAAGCAGCTTTATCATGTCGAGCGAGCCCGTCAAAATAGCAGTGTGTAGCGGGGTCTCGCCTGTCAGCGGTCGCGGCAGCGATGGGTTTGCACCGTGCTGAAGCAGCAGCTGGGCAATCTCGACGCGGCCATTCTCAATGACCTCATGCAGCGGCGCACAGCCCATGCGATCCTTGGCGGCATGATCGGCGCCGTTTTCTAGCAAAGCCTCAACAATCTCGGCGTTGCCGCAGCGGATAGCCATGAAAAGAGGCGTCTCCTTTGCGCGAGTCGTAGCGGATGAGTTGGCGCCCTGGGCGAGCATGTAGCGGACGAGGTCTGGCCGCTGAAAATCGTCGGCGCAGGCGAGGTGGAGGGGTGTTCGGCCTTGGTTGTCGGCAATGTGAATATTAGCGCCGAGGTGAAGGATTTGCCAGGTGGCCCAGTCGGAGCCGGCCTTCATGGCCTCGATGAGAGGGCGGGTGTTGTTGCGGCGCATGCGGTTAATGTCAAGGCCAGCCTCTCGCCAGCGCTGTAACGTGCCGCCGTTTTGATGTGTGAGGGCCCAGCGCAGGGCATCTTTTTGGAGGGTAAGCTCGTCGACGGTGTAGAGGTGGTTAACAAGCAAGTTGTAGTAGCTGCGATTGACTTGGGAGAGAGCATTGATATGGGAGACTTTGGAGAGCTGGGCCACAATCTGGAGCTGCAGCTCTGTTGGTAGGGTGTCGAGGCTCATGGTGTAAGATCAGCTTGAGTGTGGATGCAGCGTTGTGTGGTGTAAGTGAGACGTGAGAAGTCGATTATGGGTATCAGTAACCACAAAATACTAAGAAGAGGGAAGAAGGAATATCAATAGGGTTGCGTGGATGAGTTGAGAACATGTATTGGAAGAGGCGAAGGAGGGTGGCCGAGTCTTTATTCACGAAGGAGGCCAGGCTTGTTGCTTGTCCGGGAACGCCAGTGGTTTTGGCCTCGCCGGAGCCTTGGCCGACGGAAGAGGGCCTTGGACCAAAGGCAAGCCAGGCAAAGCCAGGGCTGCCAGGCTGGGTGACACCTGCCGCTCTACCCGAGCGGAGCCGAAACGCCAGGTGCTGCACAGATGGTGCCAGGTACCTACGTCCACTGAACACCCACTACACACTACACACCCACTACCTAAGCATCCACTGAACACCACTGCAACTTGCCAAGCGCTACCTGCAAACGGGAGTAATAAACTTGTAAACGGGTTGTTGACAGCAAAACGGCGACCTGCGTGACTGCCAACTGCCAGCTGCCAGCTGGCAATGGCCTGGTTTGGCCTGTGACATCACGCAACGCTGTGACACACGACACAGGCTGCTATTGGCATTTACGACACCACAACAACCACCCACCTCCCGGCCCTTTCTTCCCTTCTTCCCGCATCGCTAGCTGCAACTCTTTTTCCCATCTCAGCCATCGCAATACAACCAATCAGTCTATCCGCCATGCATCCGCGTTGCATTTACCAGTACCCCCTTCAGCCACCCAAGAATAGTATCTTCAATTCCGCACCTCCCAATAAATCTCCACCACAGAGCCCCGAGTGCACTTCACCGCCCACTGCCTCTCGAGAGTCACATTCAGGCATCGCTGCCACGGTACCTGGCTAGGGACATGTCATTTGTTCTATCCGGCCCTGGCTACTCATCCACTAGACTCTGTCTTGAAACTTCTCGGGGCCTGCTTGCCTCATGTCTTCGGACTTTTCACCTCATCTCGGTGTTCCGCCCTGGACCTGGACCCTGGCAGCCTCAAGCCGCGACTCAGACTGGCCCCAAAGAGGAAGCATCCTTTGGTCCGGCCCAGGCCCATCGCTCGCTATTTACAGCACGAGCCTACTGGCCTAAATAGCTTGGCTTGTGAGCCGCAGCGTGCTTAGTGACGGCCCTTTTTCTGGCTTCCGAACATACCCAAACTCAGACGCACGCATTCTACTAGCATCTGAGCATCTTGGGCTTTTACAGCCGAGTCGCATTGCAATCTCGCAGCTTGCAGTAGGGCATTTGTGAAGGCGACTAGGCCACAGAGATGAATGTTGACGTATCGCTTACTCTACAAATTCTCCAGGGTCAAGCCTGGGCTCAGTCGATGTGGGAGCCGAGGCGCCGCCGTCCCGGCGTGGCGCTCCTAAACCATGCACGAGATATTTCAACATGGCGCAAATCCCCAATCAAACTCCAACTGGTGGCATCATGAGCGCCTCCCCCGCACAACAACAGACATGTCCCATGTGATACTATGGTTGCCGCCCCCCCTTCCCCCCTGCTATCCATGTGCGGAATTGCTGCTCATTTCTCAATCGAGCAAGTCTGCCAGACACTACTTTCCAACCCAGAGTCAACACTGCACGTGGCATACTCCAGCTGAAGTCGCTGGTCGACTATCACTTCTGCTATTTGACCTGTGAGACCTGCATTATCAACCTGATCATACAGCTGTTGTTGCTGTGTTTCACATTCAAACTTACCCTCGGCTGATTTCCGCCAATGATGCGTCCTTCTGCCTCCCGGACACGGGATTAAGTTTGCAGCTTCCCCAACTCCAGCCCACGCTTCTCAACCTTGCGCACAACGGACGACGCGCCACCGCCAAAGATGGAGGGTCGTCGTATATCAGCCCCAGCGCACTGGCCAACAAAATGCACATGGCTCAAGCCACTCTCGACAAGATTTCAAATTCATGCTGTCATCAAGGAAAAGTCAAAAATTTCAAGTTAAGCTTAACACGTCACTGTGTACATGTCTATTTCGGGATCGCTGCGCTGGCGGTGTGGTCTTCTCTCTCCACATTGTAGATATCCGGCCACTCGGTAACGACCTCTTGACGCTTCTTGGCACTTGCACGGCAGCACAGCTCGCCAGCGGAACCCTGCCCCTCGGCCAGCCACCCAAATCAAGACATGCAGAAATGTTTCTAAAAATTACATGATTATTTTAGTGAGACATCAGTTTGTTATCTGCCACCAAATTACATAGCACCATGGCTTGTCACAGACAACGTGGCCGGTTAACAGAAACAACTGGATGAGGTGTAGATCTCAGACCCCCAGGGTATTCGCAGGCCGCCAACGAGGCAAACCTTACGATTAGGGCGTCAAGTCAACACTATCACAAACATGTCCAGGATAAGCTGTGCAGATCTTCTGCGTCATCGTTCTCCACCGGACACAGGCCGAAGTTGAATAATTCAAATTGCACGCATGCCCGTCGCAAATCACCAGGGCAGAGTACAAACTCATTTCTCATAAGAAAGCAGGGCTCGATATGCACCACCTTCCTTCGCACTCAACTCCCCGGGAATTCCCCCCCACCAGCCTAACGCCAGAAAGGACTCGCATTACATCGGCTGTCCATGATGATGAGGGGTTGCATGAGAAGTGGCCGGGCGAGGGAGAAGAGCTGCTGCCGGTGCTGAGAAAGAAATTCAATAAGCCTACACGGCTGAGTGCGGCGACTAAGAGATGTCTCCAGGCCAGTAAATGTACCGATAAGGCGGAGGATGTAAATGTTCACTGTCAAAATAACGTCGAGCGATACCGATCTGCTTACCTGTCGTGGTGCCCTTGAGCTAGGGATGTTTGTCCTTTAATTGAGAACAATACGCAATCGCGCTGTCGGGTATGTGTATCGTAGCAGGGCTGAAAAGGTGCGACGCAACGGCTGCAAACGCTTGACCGCTACAAACCACTTGTTTGCTCATAAGTTTTCACTTGCAGCTAGAAAAAAAAAAGGATAAATCAGCATGAGTCTGTTTCGGGTTCATACTCGCGGTCAGCCAGTAGTCGTGACTCCTTTTTCTCACACGGCCCAACATTTTAACGCTCCTCATGAAGTCAAGGGGCAGCCTTGGTCGCAGATAGGCGCGTAAGTCTGGCATGATTGATTGTCATATGCCCTTTGCCGAGATAATCGGTCATGTACTTGGCAACTCGTGAATTGACTTGCCAACCGCACATGGGCCTGATTTACAGTCTCTCGTGAACAGTCCGTCCTTGCAAGGGAGGGACTCGTAGCTGATGCCCACGAGGCCCGTCCACGAGAGACATTCGACGTGTGGGCGAAGACGCCTTTTCAGGCCTTCACATACCTACGACGAGTCAGTTAGTACTTGGTAATCATTGCTGTGGCTGTCGGTTCGCGTCGACGAATCGCCATGCCCGTGTCGATGATCAATATTAACAGTATGAGCCGGAGTCCCCCGTTTCGGATCTCGAATGGGAGGAAATTATTCGATCTACCGAAACAGGCCATTGTACTCGGAACTACGGCGTGTGACGAGGGCGGTGCCTACCTCGCCACCAAAACCTGCAGCCTCGAGCGCGCCGGCGCCGGCTTTCTCATCGTCGTCTCCAACACCTGACACCGCGCCGCGTCCCTTTGCACGCAAGACGTGGCGATTCCCGCCGATTCCCAGCGCGGAGGCGATTTCGGCCCCCAGGGGCTGAAGAAGGGTTCATCTTACTGGGGCACAAAGGCGACCATGGGCACGCCGTATCTGCGAGCTCAGGGCGCGCGGGATCGCTCGAGGTGCCGGTGCCAGTGCCGATGGAGGCGAAGCAGACGTTGATTGATGATATGTTTTTTCAAATAGATGAACTACTTGCAGTTTGAGACAGAGTCCAAGAAAAATGTACCTGAATATTATCGGTCGGTTTCGTCGAGGACGAGGGCACAGAGAGTGTGAACCTGGGATGTTGCTTTTGGTCAAGAAGAAGGATCGGCCGGCGGTGCCAATGTCTGATACCCTCACACTGCAAGACAAGGCCGCGGCCCTGCGGGGTGTTGCAAAAGTTGTGGAAACGTATATTCTCTGATACTTTACGATGGCTGAACAGAAAGGCTATATTGCATCACAAATGTGAGAACGCGCCCGCCTGTGGCAAGGCAGCCTTCTGCCCCATCTGGTTGTCATCTGAAAACAACAGCGACAAAGGTACCTGCCACTGTGATTCCATGAGTGTTTGCGTTTTCATATTGCTTCGAAACAATCAGCTCAGCCGTCTGCCGACTCGAAAGTAGGTGAGACTTTCAAAAAGGTTGACAATTGTGAGAGCTCATAGACGTCGCTTTTTGCTGGCAACCTTTGCGTGTACCACCGTCAGCAATGGCCAACCCTTTCCAAGACGGTCTGTGATAAGCATTAATTTCTTTGGCCATTCAAAGCGGCTGTGCCAGAATAGATTGTCATGCTGCCTGAGGGTTGTCATAACTAGTTGGCTGCCCTGATGCGACTTGACTCACTGCTGAGGTGACTCATTGACTGGGGGTGGACGGCGCCAACACATGATTGCTCGAAATAGCAGCACAAGGCTGCCCTTCTAGGCTGCTATCCATGAGGTGCATAATGAAAGATGAGATTCTAGATCTTGGAGTCGACTATAAAAGATGTCTCTCACACTTTTTTTCTCTCATCTCTCCTCTTCTCAAGCTGTACGATCAGTTTCCGCCTCACATTTGCCACCTCGGCTTACACGCAGCTATTCCGTCGATTACTTCAAAGTCCGGGATAAGAAACCACCAGCAAACCAAAGGTACTTTTGCAAAAACGTAACCCGTCATGACGACTCTTCCACCCTCGGCCACCGAGAACCGCCATATCCCAAACGCCCGCGGTTCCGCCAAGCTATCATCCTCCGACTCCTTGCAGTCGCACTCAGTTGCCTCGGCCGCGAAGAGCATTTCCTCGGGCCAACGCGGCGGCGTACGCCGCACGTCCAAGCGCGACCGCTACTCGGCGGCCGATCTCGACGACGATATGGCGCTGGCCAAGAGCAGGGTGCGCATGCCCTGCGACGACAACAGCCAAAACACAGCCAGGGCCGCAGCCGCGGCCACGACCGCACGCACACCCAACGTGCACATAGAGTCTGCAGACACCCTCGCTGAGAAGGCGCAGATTGCCGCGCTGCACAAGGCGGGTCTGCTGTACGAGGGCGCGAGCCCACGCGACCGCCGACTCACCCTCGACAGCATCTCGCACGACGAGCCAAGCTACGTGATCCGCCCCGCGAAGCCGCGGACGCGGAAGCACGGTAGTGCGGGTAGCGCCGCGGCGCTGAATCTTTCGTATTTGGACCTGGGCGAAGACGAGAGCCTGATAAAGTACGGCATGGCACTGTCAATGTCCGAGGCGGATGCAGCAGACGTGAGCTCGACGCTCACCTCGCCGGCGTTGCGAGCGATTCAAGAGATGGGCGATGCCAGTTTAGAGAGTTGGGTGGTTCTTGACAACGCGAACGCCTAATCTTGGAAAGTCTCGCGTTTCTGCCGAATCATGAGCGTTGGAGTTTTGATTTCGTTTTCAACGGTATTCAGCATTCTATAGCGGGCTCCAGCTGATGGCGTTCATATAGCTATATCGAGAAAAGGGCCAGGCAGACAAGCGGTCGACTTTGTTGCCGCCTCAGAATTGTTAATGATAATTGAATGCGGTCACAGTGAATTTCGTAACCACTGCAGCGAGAACCTGTCATATTCATGTGGCTAATCTAATGTACATTGCTCGTGAGTGAATAATGCTTTTTTTGCCTTTTTTCTTTTTTTCAAATTTGTTCCTTTTTGCCTCTTATGTCTGGGGCTCTTCGGCAACGTAGTGCAGGTATGCGCCAAGCAGCTTGATGCCCTCAATGTAGTTGCGCTTGTCAAGCTTCTCGTTGATGGAGTGAGCACCGTCAGTGGAGCTACCCATGGGCAGGAGAAGGACATTCTTGCCAGTAGCTTCCTCGAAAGTGAGAGTGACAGGGATACTGCCACCCTCACGAGTAAAGTCAGGGGCGACACCCCAGACGCGCTCGACGGCCTTGGCGGCCGCGGAAAAGTTCCAGTGTTTGGGCGAGGCAACCCACCACTTGCCGGCGTGCATGCACTCGGCCTTGAGGGTGTTCTTGCTGTTGAGCTTGGCGAACTCGTCCTGGATGTACTTGATGACAGCGGCGTTGGTCTTGTCAATGTCCATGTCAGGGACGGTGCGGATGGAGAACTTGCCAATGACCTTGGCGGGAATGACAGTCTTGGCGCCGGGAGAGGCAAAGGCACCCTCAATGCCGTGGAGGGAGAGCGAAGGGTATCGCCAGCGAGCCATAAGAGTCGGCTTCTCGGTTTCGTGGATGGTGGTTTTGCTGCCAAGAGATTCGTGCAGGTTGGCCATGGTAAAGGCGATGGAGCTATAGAGGGACTCTTCGTCGGCGGTGACGGGAGCAACCTGCTCAGAGATGCCGGGGATCAAGATGTTCCCCTTGCTGTCGACGAGCTTGCTGAAGAGATGAGCCACGTCGGTCATGGGCTCGTGGGCCTGGCCGCCAAAGACGCCGCTGTGAAGATCGGCAGCGGGGCCAGAGACCTCGACGGAGTAGTAGTTGCAGCCGCGGAGGCCGTAGGTCAGGCATGGCTTCTCGGTGCCGAGCCAGTAATTGTCGGAGATGCAGACGGCGTCGGTATCGGCAAAATACTTGCCGGCCTCGGCGCGGATGAAGTCATCGAGACCCTCTGAGCCGTACTCCTCCATGCCCTCGAAGCACATGAGCAGGTTGACGGGGAAGTCGACCCCGGCCTTTTGGTGTGCCTCGATGGCATTGAGCCAGCCGAGGACGGGGCCCTTGTCGTCGGTCGAGCCACGGCCAAACATGCGGCCCTTGTCGTCGAGGGTCAGCTCAAAGGGCTCGGTGGCCCAGCCGTCGCTCTTCTCGGCAGGCTGGACATCGTAGTGGCCGTAGACGAGGATCGTGCGTTTGGCCGTGTCACGCCCGTAGCGGGCAACGACGACGGGAGGCAGCTCGAGGTGCTCCTTGTGCGGCTGCTTTCCTAGCGGGCGCAGCTCGACCTCGGCGCCCAGACTCTTGAGCTCGGCGGCGAGCCAATTACCCATACGGACGACATCAGGGCGACGGGCATCTTCGGCTGAGATGGAAGGGATGGCAACGGCCTTGCGCAGACGCTCAATGAAGGCGTCACCAAGGTCGTCAACCTGTTTGAAGTATCCGTCGAGGTTGGGGGCCATTTTCTGTGCCTGGTGGGCTCGAATGGAGTCTGTGAGATATGAACGGCGAGTAGTCGACAATGAGGGTATCCGCAGCGGTGAGAAGTTCGATGATATGGACAGCAACGGGCGTGCAGAGGTGGTGATATGGCGGGGGAGAGGTTGACGACAGCAATGCACGGCAAGACGTGCAAGTTGAGTGCGGGGCATGTCGCCCTCCCTCTTTTCTTAGTATGGTTCGCCAGGAGCGAGTGATGCAGGTTGGATTTCAACGCAGATGGCGGGGCAGAGACGGTTATTGACGGCAACACGCCCAATGAAGGACAGCTTGAAAAGAACTTTTGACTAACTGTTTTCCAAGCTAGACAAAGCCCTCTTTTCAGTACGGAGCAATCTCCTCTTGGGTGCAGCGTTAGCCTCCGTAGCCTCAGGTCAGCTCCATCAACTGTCAGCTCTACCTCCGGCCCTCTGCCACCTCTGTGGTTTCTTCCGTTCTCCACGGCCCCACCACCGCTATTAGCAATCTCCCCAGCGACCAGCTTGTCGAGATTATGGGACCGCATCTTGAGAACAGAAACAAAAAAAAATCCAAGGCTGCATCTTCAACGGCGATTCTCATTGACGATGAAGGATCTGATTGTCTGCAAGATGCTGGCGTGGCGGCAAACGACTCGACTTACGTCAAGGCCTACAGTCGGGCTCTGCTCTTCAATCTGGCCTCCTTTATCCTCCCAGCCCTCTACAGCACCCTCTCCAAGTTGTGGGTAGCTCGCATCGACGCTTCCCTCGTCTCAACTACCGACACCTACACCTATATTGGCGTTGTTGTCGAAATTATCAATGAAGGACTTCCTCGCGCGGCCTGGGTCATCATTGGCGACAAGGCCTCGCGGAGTCTGGCCCAGCGCCTGGCCCTCACCCACACGCTCATACTCACGCAGGCTGCCCTGGGTTTCGTAATGAGCATCGCTTTCGCCGCTGCCGCCCCGGCCTTTGCCAAGTCCTTTGTTCCAGGCCAGATCCGAAACGTGAGCGTCTCCTACATACGAATCACCGCCTTTACGGCGTTGAGCAGCACCGTCGAGGTCGCCGTATCCTCTGCTACCAGAGCTCTGGACCGACCGGACGTTCCCTTCATCATCAGCAGTGCCAAATTTGGCATCAACATTGTCCTTGACCTCGTGATCGTTTCGCCATTTCACGTCGGGAGCCACACGCCCTCAGTGCTGCATCAGGCTGCCATCTTGCTCTCCTGTAACCTCGTATCCGCCCTGGTTGGCACCGTGTACTTTCTCTGGCGCAACTCGCTCGTCGCATCTAGGATCCATAACTTTGGCCGCGAAACAACCCGTCCTGCCCCTCGGTTCTTTCTTGTACTGGCGCGCCCTGGCCTCTTTACCTTTATCGAATCCGCCATTAGAAATGTCCTGTACCTCTGGCTCGTCGCTAACATTGTCTCCATGGGATCCACCTACGCAACAGCCTGGGGAGTGTTCAATACGATCCGCTGGGGTCTGGTTATGGTACCGGTCCAAGCCCTGGAACAGACATCGCTCACGTTTACTGGCCACATGTGGGGAGCCTTCAGAAACAGTATTGGGACGTCAACTTTGCAGCCTGTTGTCGGCATTCGTACGGTTCTGTCTATAATGCGCCCAGCTGGGGCATCTCTTGTACTAGCCCTAGCCTTTGAGGTTCCCGTATGTTTGTTCTTGTCCTTCTTTGGTGCTCGACCTTTTGCACGATATCTTTCCGGCTCTGATGATGTCGCCGACGTCACTGCGATGATGTGGCGTACTATCGATTGGTGCTATATCTTCTATGCAATGTCCACGCAAATGGCTACGGTTCTCCTCGCAACGAGACCGCGCTGGTATCTATGGCAGAGTTTAGTGAGTAATCTACTCTATGTATTGCCATGGGCCATAGTGTGTCAGATGGCCAATCTAAATGCTGAGCGGGCTTGGACATATCATTCTTTTGTTTTCGGCGGAAGCTTGGTTTTTAGTTTTGTCGACATTCTTCTCGTCGACGGTTTGTGGGTTTGGGCCTTGAAAACCGGCCGGATGAGACTGGAGATCCTCAGGACATGAGCTGTTGGCGCAACCTAGCGGCATGCTTGCGTAGTTAAAGATGAACTGGTTGTACAATTATTGGTCGTCATTTCTAGCCCGTTTCATTTTCAAGAACGCTGCGGCGCAAGAGTTTTGGGTGGCCTTTTGTCTGTGCCACAAGGTAGCACGCACCTGTTTGTCGCAAATTTGGAAATATGGCCATTTCGATAAAAGGTTTATCCAAAAACAAAGTCAAAAGAGTTATGCTCATTATCCATAGATTGCATAAAGAAATCAGGTTGTGCATGCGTATGCGATCGTAAGAGCACCGCAAGCTGTCTTGTCTTGTAGAAGAAAGGCGGTTATGTCTGGCCAAGTGTGCTCTGTAGCCAGATCTGGCTGCTGGAAAAAAAAAATTTGCTAGTTGGAAAAAACCTGGCAGGATTCTATAGTGGATGGCTGGTGAATGCTGGTTTATTTTTTTTCCAGGTTCTGCTCTCAACAGATTCTGGTTTCTTTGGTGATTTACAGTTAACTACTCCGTCGATTGTGGTGATTAGGGCCGGGGACCAGCTTCTAGCGCCGATTAACGAATATTTGTTCATCGCAACCAGTCCTCAACTCGGGTATAGAACGCACAAGATACTTCCGAGGTTTCTCCTTGTTTTGCGAGGCTTTTTGGGACCATTTCTTGCTTCATCCTCGTCAGGCCAATTCGTGGTCAGAGTGGTGTGCATGGCTCCTTGGTGGCAATACATTCCACCGAGCTAAGTTCGGCGATGGTCGCTCGGAGCTAGTTTTTCCGTTCCGGCCTCCTCTCGTATTGTACGCCACTGACTCCCCGTCCAAAGTCAGCCCGCTGCGCCCGTCCTTCGCCTCCTCATTTCATCTTCATCCACCACTCTGTGCCTTTCTATCCCTATTTCATCAATCGATCTGCTGAGCTGTCAATAACGGCATACCCAACTGCTCTCAGTTGTCTTATTTCTTCTTGTTACCCGTCTCGTAGCTTTCTTCGACACCTGCGATCGAGATTTTCCCGACCGTGGGCTCCGTCATCTACCGAACCGTCGCCCAGATTTTCGCTGCGTCTCTCGAGCCAGCCCATGTCGCTTTTGCATCAGTACACGATTAATAGATACTGAGATTCGCTAACAAGGTTGTTCGCTGGTGCCAGAGGTTTCGTGATTGCTTTGATAGTAAGGAGGAAACTGGGACTACTCGTTTTCCTACTGGCTTCGGCCAAGTGTACTCATCGTCGTGCCCATTTTCCCTTTTCATTTGTCTCTTCTTTCAAGTACAATCAATTTATTATTTCCATTTGACCTGAAAAGGCGATTGAGTGCAAGAGGAACAATCAAAGAAACAAAGAAGAACTATTCCCTTGTCACAAACTGATTCTGTTGCGAAGAAAGATCGATAGCTATTTCGAACTGCATACGCCAATCCATCCTCCGGAAATAACTTAAGCTCGACAAATCAGGTTCTCCATTCGACACGGGAAATATGGCGTCTTCAGTCTTCTTCAAGTTCAAATCGCAGAAGGAGCCCACGAGGGTAGAGTTTGATGGCACTGGAATTTCAGTGTTTGAACTCAAGCGTGAGATCATCATCAAGAGCGGCCTGGGAGACGGTACAGATTTCGACCTCTTAATCTATACAGATGACAACAGTGAGGGTAAGTCCTTTTCCGTTCCGCATAGTAGACGACAGCTAACCGTGACAGTCTACGACGATGATACAACGATTATTCCTCGGTCAACTACCGTCATCGCTCGACGTCAGCCTGCCACCAAGCCTGGCGCAGGCAGAGCGGCTCGATATGTCACTGGCAAGATGCCCGTCGCGGCTAAAAATGCCGGCCGCAAAGAGCAGACTGCCAAAGTCTCGACATTCAAGGCGTCGGGCACTGCTATCAGCCAAATGAACAATGCCATGACTGAGGAGGAAAAGATGACCGCTATGTTCGCCGCTCAGACGGAACAATGGTCAGCGCAGCAGGAAGAGCTCTCTCAGTAGGTTCAGCCCAGTCCTCTAGGCGATGCGAAATACTAACCGTCATTAGCCAAGCGCCTGTTTTCAAGCCCGGTGCCAAACGACCGGTCAACGTGCCCGACCATGAGCCACCGAATGGATATATCTGCTATCGTTGCGGCAACAAAGGTCACTGGATCCAAAGCTGTCCCACAAACGATGATCCCGACTTTGACAATAGACCGCGAGTCAAGCGTACCACTGGAATCCCGCGCTCATTCTTGCAAAAGGTTGACAAGTCTGACATCCTGGCCCAGTCAGAGGGTGACGAGTCCAAGAGACCATCTGGCATCATGGTGAACGCCGAGGGCGACTTTGTCATTGCAGAGCCTGATAAGGCGTCATGGGAAAAATATCAAGCCAAAGCTGCCAAGTCGGCTTCGGCCTCGAAGGAAAATGAATCCGCCGACAAGGAGATTCAGGAGCGTGGATTGGAGTGTTCTATCGATAAAAGGATGTTCATAGACCCAACGAAGACGCCTTGTTGCCAAGAGACGTTCTGTAACGACTGCATCAGCAATGCTCTTATGGACAGTGACTTCGTCTGCCCGGCTTGCCAAACAGAAGGTGTTCTTCTTGATGACCTGCAACCTGATGAGGAAGCTTCCAAGAGTATTCGAGAATATTTAAAGGAAAAGGAGGCTGCCAAAGTCAACCCGTCAACTGCCGTCTCACCAAAGGAGGAGGCAAAGACTGACGATAAGGAGACAGATGCTACTTCTGCCGATGTCGAATCATTTGAGACGCCCACAGATGCTAGCGTCAAGCAAGAGTCTCCAGTCGGCGAAGTTTTGGACGTTAAAGTAGAGTCACCGTCATCCGACCGGCCAAAGTCCCCAACACAAGACTCGGATTCCGAAAAGTCTCAGAAAAGCAACACCGACAACAAAGATGCTCTTGTATTGAAGAAGCGACCTGCGGACGAGCTGTTGGAAAACCCTAAAATTCCTAAAGGTCCTCGCGCCATGCAAAACCAACAAAACATGAACAGCATGATGAATGGTGGCATGAATGGCATGAATGCGATGAGTGGCATGAACGGCATGAGTGGGATGAACGGCATGAACGGCATGGACATGAACATGATGTTCAATGGAATGGGAATGATGCCCAACATGATGGGTGTACCCAATATGAACATGGGCATGGGCATGGGGATGCCTAACATGGGGATGCCCAACATGGGGATGCCGATGATGGGAATGCCAAACATGATGGGTATGCCTGGGTTCAACGGTATGAACAATGGCTTTGGTGATGGCGGTTGGGGAATGAACATGAATGGAATGGGCAGCATGGGCAACATGGGCATGGGCGGAAACATGAGCCACATGAATGGTAATGGCGTGTTTCAGAATGGCGGCACTGGCTTCCAGCAGCAGCAAGGCGGCAACGGAGGCGGCGAAGATGACGCTTATATGCGCAAGCCTATGAACCCCCATCGGCAGCAGAACAAGCAACGTCGCGTACGTCCAAGCGACTACAGGGAGCTCTAGAGGACCCGCTGAGTCTGGCGCGATTCTGCTCAAGCACGGCGTTTTGTTCTTTTCATACTTCACACAAACTCACATATAAACACACAGGCATACGGAGGAGCATGGCGTTTTTTTTTTTCGGTCCCAAATTTCGGATCGGCGTGAGCGGTACGTGGTGTGGTGTGCCTCCTCCGAGGACATTCTACCTTGGCAGCCTGCTTTGTCTTACAGCATCGTGACTCATCAAGAGGTGAACATTACTCTTGGGCCAGTAATCTTTCTACTACCAGAAGGATGATGAATAAAACAAAAACATGACAAAAAGTCGAGAAATGCAAAAAAGATGTGCTTTCCCTTTCGTCTCTTCAGATAATTTAGTGTATTTTTAATTGACTCTGTCTATCGACCCTCGCCCAATGCTTTGTGGATGCTCATCTCTTCATTCGTAAATTGCTCTCCCAATAATATCGACTCCAAACATCAAAGTACCCTTTGTTGCTACATTTCTTTTTTTTTCATGTTCATATAATCGTGGCCAACGACCCTGTTGTGCACCACTACTGTGGTGGGACGTAGGGGTGGACGAGCATTTCGCTAAACTTTTCCAGCTTGTCCTTTCCGCGGACCTCTTCGACAAGCAGGGGCATCTTGACAACGTTGAAGTCCTCGGCATAAAGCTCCTCGTACTGGTCGAGATACTTTGTCTGCATCTTGCGGCGGGCGTTGCATTGGTCACAGGCGGAGCCGGCCTTGGGAAAGAGGAGCTGGTTGACGACGATGGAGCGGGTGTCGATGCCGTAGCCGGTGAGCTCCTGGATCATGCGCTCCGTCTCGTAAAGGCTGAGGAACTCGGCGATGCAGACGCAGACAAAGGTGGTGAGGTCGGCGTCCTTGAACTGGGTGTTAACCTCGGCAATAGTCTCGCGGAGGGACTCGAGCTTCTCCATCATGTCGTTGAGGTTCTGGC
This sequence comes from Beauveria brongniartii, assembly GCA_030782485.1. Classification (NCBI taxonomy): domain Eukaryota; kingdom Fungi; phylum Ascomycota; class Sordariomycetes; order Hypocreales; family Cordycipitaceae; genus Beauveria; species Beauveria brongniartii. Next base: position 50,587 of record JARJPP010000242.1, read on the forward strand.
CGTTGGGGAGCTGGCCGCCGGCGCCGAGGAAGCCGTTGAGCAGCGGGCCGTACTGCGAGGAGAGCTGGGACACCTTGGCGAGGGCCTTTTCGAGGACCGAGGGGAACTGTAGGAAGCGCAGGGTGTGGCCGGTGGGGGCGGTGTCGAAGACGATGGTCTCGTAGGAGAGGGACTTGACCTGCTTGAGAACCTCGGCAAAGGACATGGCTTCGTCGATACCAGGAATCTAAACGGCACGCACAAGCAGTCAGTACGGGACATGTTTCCCTGATGAAGGGGGCGGGAGGGGAGACCTACAGCAAACGCGAGGTCCTGCATCATGCCGCCCATGCCGCCGCCCATGGCATTGACATCGTCCTGCTCGGCCTGGCCGGCCAGCAGATCCTGCATGCTACCGTTGGGGTCAATCTCCATGGCGCTGAGGTTGTCGAAGCCGTTGACGAGGCGGGCCTCCTTGCCAAACTTTTGCGAAAAGGCGTCCGAGAGGTTGTGGGCGGGGTCGGTCGAGATGAGCAGGACGGAGCGGCGGACCTTGGCGAGCTGGATGGCGAGCGAGCACGACGTCGTCGTTTTGCCGACGCCGCCCTTGCCACCGACAAATATCCATCGCAGCGAGCGCTGGTCGAGTAGCGACTGCAGCGACGGCTCGAGCGCCTCGTCGGCGGAGATGACGGCGGAGGACATTTGGGAGGGTCTGCGACTGCAGCGGGTTGCTGGCGAGGAAGACTGCTGGTGGTAGAAGAAGGTATTTATCGAAAGGCTTCGTGATGCGAGGAGAGAAAGAGATTGGATAGGAGAAGAGGAGGAAGAAGCGTCGAGGCAGTTGATCGCGAAGCAGTGTGACGTTCTGGTGGGGGTTCTAGAAACGCGTGACAGCTGCTGCCTCGAGTTGAGCTGTGTGGAGGGGCACTGCCTTTTGCCCCTAGCTTTTAATTAATCATATTATATGCTCTTAGATTCTAGCATGGACGATTTCATATAATGGCTATTGCCGCACTTCTCTTAGTAAATCTCCTACCTTATTTCCATTATTTGGAGACAATTCGCTTAAAAAGTTAATGCTATTGACACGGGCTTATTAGGTGCACGAATTCTCGGTCTCCACTTCCATCGCCACCGGCGCTCTTTTATTTTTTTATCAACACAACGCCACTTCTCACCCTCAAAACTTCAAGCCAGCCTTGTGGAAACTTATCGTCAATAACGCACCGCCATTGACCACGAGACTTGTGACAATACCCCTTACAATTGGTAGCAATTGCTCGTCGATCTTGCGGCCTACGCCTACATCCTGACTTTTCTCTTTTCATTATGACATAATCATTATGCCACACACCAGCCCGTCGAGTCATTCGGCACCAGAAGAGCACCAAATCAAGGCCACAGAGCAACCAGCCCATCGAGTAAATCAGTACTAGAGCAATCATGTATTATTTCTAGGACTTTTTGTTAGTAACGAGGAGGTTACTTTTTTAGAAGGGCGGCATATTGTGGCCCACGCCCGCCTAGCTAGCCCACAACCTACGGAATACATCATCAGTTATCCCCTTGCTGTTGGTTCGAGTCACGATAATTATCGTTGGTTATTATTGGGTTCAATTGTGTTTTGTTCTTGATTATCCTACATCTCAGTGTGGCTCCCAGCCACGGAAGCCTTGTGGTTATAAAAGGTGGGTCCAAATACAATTCTGACCAATGATACTCCATCATTCGCAGCACTTACAATTGGTAGCCATTGCCGCACAGGCGCGGCGTTCTGTGTGGTGCCTGCCTGATATATTCTATTATCAGCCCGCCTACTCTATTTAATCTTCGTGAATCACAAACTCTATTATCAGACCCCTATATAAACTTGCTCTCCCTCATCATCGTCTCCCTCTTTTCGACTTCCACACCAACCTCAGAAAGTTCCCAAAAGCTACACAATTATACTTCCATCTTCTCATTAACGATCATTAACAATGAGCACCCGTCAGCGCCCCATTCTTGCCCCCCTCGACGAATCCCTGCTGCAAAGTCAAGGACTTGCTAGCGAGAATTCTGCAGAAGGAACACGCAAGCTCCATCGTCGTCGTATGAATCGCTCAAGTGATTCTGAGCATGAAGAAATTGCACTGGATGTCTCATTCTCCGCCTCCAATCACCAATCTGCGTTTGTGACAATTCCGACATACCTAATCTCGAAAGCGACTTTACTACATGTTGGGTTTACCATGGTAAAAGCTGAGCAACTCTGGAATCAATGGTGCAACTGGCCGGAGGGTGAGCCACTGCGCGAAGTCGACTATGAAGACGGGGTGGACGGAATGAGCTTCTTGTACTTCATGACTGGCATCAGTAGAGCACGCGACACTACTAGTTCTCGGGATGAAGATTGGACTACCGCGATGACCGGATGGGGCATAAAACCTGAATTACAAGAAGCGATCATCGACCCCATGTTCAACTCGATTCGGCACACCCAGTCATGCGCTTTCTGGGTCAAAGACACCATAAGAATGCGATATGCAGCCCTCGAGCAAACCCAAAAAACGTCACAGGAACGCAACGCACTTCTGGCCCGGGGCAGAACTGCAGACTCGATAGAAAGACAGTTTCGAGCCGATGCTCAGACCGCAAACGCCCGCGCTGCAGCCGCTCGAAATGCCCCTGGCCATACGATTTTATACAAAGGTCTCGATGAAGGGAGGGTTCTGGACTTCGTCCAGAACTGGAACCTCCATTATCTTAATCGGATCAACAGTCGCCCCCCTTCGGACTTTAGTCCCACAAGAAGCCTCTTTTACTTTACCCCTCAGCGATGTGTTGCTCAACACTACGCTGCTTGGGTGACTCGGCGGAACCAAGACATCGAAGCGCGGCCTAAACCGATAATTATTCAATTCTCGATTCCGAATAGCTGCCTCGAAAGCCTGTCTGAGACAGAGAAACTTTCAATTCACTTCCCAGATGACGAGTGGAAGGAACTGATTTGGCACAGCCGTAGTGGCCGACGTCTTCCCACTACTCTAAAGAAGTATCACAATGCCACTCTCATCATCGGCACGACTGCAACAGGGCCCCAAAGCGTCTTCGACAACTTGCACTCCTGGGAGCAAGTTTCGTCTCGACATGTTCTCCGAATCGGTCCACCAGGAAACCTGGTGATAGCTACTCAGTTTGTCTTCACTGCTGAACAGGGAGCTATTTTTTTGGAGCGGAACATGTCCGTCTTCTCGAAGCAAGATTTTGATGCTCGAGAGTACCGCGAATGGCAACGTCGTAACAGACTTTCGACTGATGCGTGAGGGCGTAATGAATGATTGTGTTTAGTTTGCTTATTGTCTCCTTATTATTTCTGCTTCTTTTGCTTCTTTGTCCCTTTACCATCATTACTTATTTTACTTCAGAGGAAACACTTTCACTATAGAGAGATCCATGAATCACAGAAGAGATGCTAGAATTGCTCAACCAACTGTGCGGTCGTAGTTTAAAAAAAAAACAACACTATTGTCAAACATATTTCGCGGCAATGGGGGTGTGTTAAAAAGTTTTGTCAATCTGATCTAAGGCATAAAAGAAAGAATTATCGAAAATGAGAGTAGACAAAGTATTGGTAAAGCTGCATTAACACGCCCTGAGCCTCCAATATTAGATGACCTCAAGACGCGTGCTGGCTTTCTTAATTGTCGAGGCTTCTAGTAGCCTCCATCCCACTATAAACCTTACTCATCCTCATCCTCAACGCTCATTCTCATTTGAACCATTGAAGTGATGAAGCTTGGACGGAGTGGGAGACTATGGCTTGAAGAGCTCGTGGCGGTAGAGGCCTTGGCGGTTACGGAGCTTGTAGACGAAATGGTGGCCAGAGAAGAGGTAGGTCCTGGAGCAGTGGTAGAAGTGATGGTGATAAAGGCTGGAGTAGCAGAGGTTGCATTGTTAGAGGCTGCAGTTGTGGAAGTTGAAGTCGCGTTGGCGGTTATCTTTGGGAACTCGCCCCAGTCAGTAGGATCGCACTACATGGTTGAGATTGTTAGCCAGCAATGCGTGAGCCTATAGTTCCAAGAAGCTTACCTGAAGTGTTGTCGCCTGTTTCTCGTTGCATTTGAACTTGATGCAAGCCCAATATTCATCTAACCACTTTGGCACGGGGGCTACGGCGCAAATGTTCTTGCAATGCTCGCATGTCGCGAGTTTGTCCAGGTCCCGCCATCCTTTGGTAAAGTGCTTTCGCAAAAAGGTAGGTGTGAATAGAATGCGCGTCGTCTTCGTCTTTGGCTTCTTCTTGGCCGAGACCAGGGAGGCGCACACGACAGCGAGGAGAAGAGAAGGCTTCATTGTTTCCGAGTAGAACTTTCTATGCTTTGTAATGAATAGTCCAATCGATTCAAAGTGTTTGGTAGGTGTAAAAGGAAAAGGAGGACAGCACAAGAGGAGGATGCGTCCGACTTTATACATGCGCCAAAGTATTGAGTTTAGTTATGCGACAAAGTATTTGCGCCACTAAAGCTACTCCGGGGGCCATACGTGTTGGTATTTTTCCCGGCGTCATCAGGCGCACGCCATGAAAGTGACACCCGAAAGTCGACAAAATAATCATTAATAAAACGTTATAGTCAGTCAGGACCGGCCTTGTGGGCATACACATGTACGCCCCCTCTACATGGCGCAAAGCCCACCCAGTTCGAGACTATGAACTACTCATGAGACGGGCAATCACCCTGCGTTTCCAAAAGGCATTGGTGAGCCACGGAAAGAGGCAGATTTAGATGCAGTCAAAATATTCAATATGCAATCGGCGTCTGCGTTTGCTTGGTCAGACTACCGAAGCCTCTGCTACGAAAACCAGCCACCCGCTCAAGAACTTTTTGGTCGCGGGCTTGATTCGGATCATGTGAGGCCTGTTCCAGCGCCCCAGTCGCGAATAGACTGATGGCAGAAAAGTATCCAAGAATGAATGCTACTTATTGCTGGGGCCATGGTCGTCAAGCGATCGTCTAGTTCGTGAGTTGTATGGTTGTGGGAGTGGCGGAAGGAGGGAGATGTTAGAAGCTACCTACGCGGAGTGAGGGGGGGGGGGGGGGGGG
>JARJPP010000244.1:0-13353 GCA_030782485.1 Beauveria brongniartii
CCATTTGTTTCAACCGGCAGGCTTTTTAAAGCAGGTGGGGGTGGGGCTGTAAATTGTTTTAATTTAATTTTTTTTTTTTTTTTTTTTTTTTTTTTTTTTTTTTTTTGCTTTTCCATGTCTCTATTGGCCAACACATATTGCAAGTAAGAAAGCGACGGCGGCGCGGACTTTTCAAATCTTTTTGGTTCAATCCAATGTAAATACCTGGAGAGAAACGATTTGCGCGGAAACACGCAGCAATTGGCTCTTTATTACCCGCGAGTTCGTAGAAAACAAGAACAACCGTTTCGTGTTCAAAGTACACAACTAACACGCCAAGTCTCTGCAAGTTCTCTCTTGTTCTTTTGCATCACGGGCTGCGAATCTTGAAAGATTGTTCAAGTACGTCGGTTGCCATGACATTTTGCCTCTATTTATGGCTTCAGCCGCGCTACGCCTCTCAATCACTCTTACCCTTTCTCTCCCCAAACTTTTCTTTTTCCCCCTTCTTCTTCGTAGCCTCGTCTCCAGAGGCTATTGTGCCGAGGCGCAGCGCTAGCTTGCAATGAACGGATGTATATGCTTTTCTTTTCATGCCGTTTCCCGTGTACACGAGCGGTAATCTGTACGTGCCGTCGTCTTGATGGCTACGGCTTGAGAGGCGAACTTGTGATTTTCTTATAGACAAGCGCATTTGTACAAGAACTTACATGTAAAGACTAACTTGCCCAATCACTTTTGGGCAACACTCAAAACAACAAAAAGCCAAGACCTCGTTGAACGCGCAACGTAACCCATGCCTGTTGAGTAAAATCCTGTGCCGCCTCCCGCCCGCCCGTTGCTTGGGTCTGGTCGGTCGGTACCTTGCATGATGACCCAAGAGATTTTGTCCGCGCCCGTGAGCAGGGAAAAAGGGCCAAGAGGGAGGGCATCGCCGTTGTGCCAAGGCCCCAAAGGTACGATTTGAAACGCCCGCGCGGCCCGTCACCTCCCCACAAAGGCAATCTATCCATCATGAACCCTTGCCTATGTTTCTTTGTTGTAGTCTGCACAGAGTAGGACAACCCGTTACCCATCAATCAGCCCTCAACCAAGTAGAGCCTCGTTCGCGAGTTGACAAAAAGCCGAAGCGAAATGGCCGCTGCCGCAAGACGCTGCATAACAAAAAGGCCTGCATGTATTTATGCCCTTGAAAAGCCTTGGCCGGCATCCATTTTCAACATGATGCATAAATTGACCATTCACACCTTTTGCCCACTCTCAACCACATGCTGCAGCTGTCTTCACGAAGCCTGTCATGAAAAAGTGATGCATCAGATTTGAGTGACAGCAGCGCCACCAGTGTCCTTCCCGTCCCCCACCTGTCATGAGCTAAATAACACCCCAGCCATCCAGCTAGTGAGGATGTGAGGCTTCGCTTGTCTTGGAGGAGCAAGCTCCTAGACATCCTGGTCGTCCTTTGATTGGAGCTACATTGTACATTGTAGGGCGCGACGGGCGTCTTTGTCACATTTGGGGAAACGAGTTGACTGGAGTTACACCAACCCCAGACAAGAGTGACGTCGAGTCTGCCAGCAGTAATCCGCACAAATTATTTAGTGAGTCTCGGAATCAGGTCGTCCCTTGTCGCCGATGAGTTGACTATGAAACTGCAATGCTCGCATCATGGGAATCTTCAAACATTGCATGAATAGGCTCGCAAAGACAACCTGTTGCCTGTGAAACCTGATTCTCTCGTCGTGTGCATCTGCAGTTTGTAATGGAGGTCAGATCGGCAAGTTTCCTCCCTCGTGTACGCTCAAAAGGCCTCACAAGCCCTTTAATTGCACAGTGCTGAAAGAGGCGCCTTGGCATGCATGACGAGCATGCTGCTTGCGTCGACAAGTCCGCTTTCGTAATCTGTATTATTTATTTATTACCAGCCCCGAAAGTTTATGGAGCTGATAAACTCGACGACGGCAGACACGAGCAGGGAGCCAGGGATGTTATTAGTGGCATGCGCGGGCCGTTTCGCGCGAGCGACGAACTCATGGGGCGATACTCGACAAATACGTGACCGTGTGCCCAATGGCATGTACACAGCAGATGAGTTACACCTGATGATATCCAACGCTGATCGGAACCAATACATTACTCAGGTTTCAGCTGTGTCCGTACGGGAGAGCAAATTGTTAGTACACTGGAGGCATCGTGAACCCCCTGTCAACCCCTAGCTCAGAATAGTTTGTCCGTTCAGCGGGAAGGAGCACGGGCCAGTCAGTTCGCCTTTTGGGCATCTCTGGTTTGGCAATCTTCTGCGGCCGCTGTGCGCGTGCAACCAGAATGCATCTGGTCTGGCTTCGGAAATGGACGACGACGTCAGAGGCAGCTTATGCATTGCCGAGCCGCGCTGCAGCACGTGCATGGTGTGTCGCAGTGATGACGCTCGGTTGCTCTTTGCCGACAACCAAACTCGAATCAAGGCTAATCAACTCTGAAGCCGTGAAAAGGCGGAAGCGCTGCCTCTGCAAGGCAGGCCGGCGCAATGGTTATGGGTGCCCAACGGGTCTCTGCATAGGGATGTGAAGCACATGTGCTGGCGCCTCAATAGCGCTAGGGCGGGTAGGTGGGCTACGTGGATGCTGGTGCGCTGGGCTTTTTTCTCTTGTCCTCCAAACTCGTTCGGGGCCCCTAAATCTCACGATGCCGATTCTAGGTGGCGGGACCGCCGGGGATGCCCGAGTGCGGGAACCAACTTCGTTCTGGCCTGCTCCCCGCCAGCCCTTGTCTGCCAATGCCGGGCGCCGGAAAAGGGCCTAGAGCTGTTGGGCACGCAGAGAAGAGAAGGAGAAGGTGGTAAGCCAACGAGACCGGACGCAAGACGTGTGCATTTGCATATCATGACGGTGAGCTAGTGTCGTGAGGGTTTACAGCAGCAGGTAGAGTGCTGTCGTGCTGGCACATGCTTGGCGGGAAGAAGAGCGCAAGGATTGGGCGCGAGTCATGAACCCATCTTGTCTTGGATGTATACTCTCTGTTCAAATTTGGGAATCAAATCGGATTTCACGAGACAAGACCTCGGCTCTGGCGTGAATCAGTTTTTGGGCAGGATCCTGTCTGAGCTAGCCTCTAGCTGGAATCTGTGTACATGCCGCGCCACACAAAGCCTTTGAGTGTGCTGTCAAAAGGCGGGGAGGCGTCAAACAGAGCGTTGAATACTTGTGTGTTGTCGGGCTATTTTGTATATTGGTATCCGTAGTGGTCTTCTTTTGTTGGGCGCCATTGCGCCAACAGGTCCCTGCTTGGAGGCTGCAGGCGGCTCGGGGCCGGGCGAATAGGGCTCTGCCGAGGGATGGTTCTGCATGACCGTAAGCGGCGAATGGTGGTATGATGATGATGCATTGTCGATTGCATGGATATGCTTGTGTCGTATTGCTGTTTGACGGGAGGCCAATGCGTCCTGCGCGTCCGTACTGTTAGCAGATGGATGATGGCAGTTGGAAGCTGCAGATGAATATCGAATTGGATTAAATCAAGATGGCGTCATGTTTGTCTGCATTGGATGATAGACTTTGGAGATGGTGCGGAAAAGGAGCAAACGGCCCATGTTGGTGAAGTTGTAGCTTGGAGGAGACAAGGCGAAGTGCCGTGTTTGGCGTCTAGGTGCACAGAAAAAGATACTTGATTGCAGTGCATATTCTGGAGCAGATGCAAGTATCTTTCTGGCTACTACGGAGTAGCACGGTGGCGGTGGGTAAAGTTAGCGGATTATCGGGCAACGTTATCGAGTGTCTTATGTAATGATAAAATTATTTAGTGCCTTGCTGCCAAGTCCGTACGCACGGGCTCTGGCTGGCTTTGGTGCAGGCAAAGCAATCGGCTTGCGCAGCAAGAGCAGGCACACAGCATTGGTTGACGATAAGGCCTGGAATCCTGGTCACAAAAAACAGTACAGAGAAGTCTGTACGGAGCACGCATATGTACAAGGAAACGGTACCTCTAGAGACAAGAAATGGCACTATTTATTTAGAGGTACTGCGGCGCATCCCCTGTTAAGGTCTTGTTGCAGGGCCCCACAAGATCCACCGAGATACCACTCGGCGGGCTGCTTGGCAATTTGACTCCGTTGGCGGCACAGGCAGACCTCTGTGAATGGATAAGTACTGTGAATGGATAAGTAGTGGCGGGTGGCTGTCTGGTTGCTGAAGCCCCTGCAGCTGATGCAAGTACATACTTTTTTTCTTGTCAATCTTTGACTGTTCCTGGTAATGCTTTAATAATTAATGATAAAGGGCGCTGAATGCTGTCTTGGCGTGCAGCAGCGCTGCAACAACGTACTTGTAAGATTGAGGTAGCCATGAACGCTCTGGTGGACACCTAAAAGTCGAGCGCTTTTGGCCGCAAGGTAGTGTGGGCAGAGCGCACCCGTTGTGGCCTGGGTACAGATTACCTACCTGCTGCCGAACTACTAAGTCGATTAACCAAAAAAAAAAAAAAAGAGGCGTCGTCCTCTACGAAATAGTGACGATGCTCCAGCACCGTGTGCCAATCACTTCGATGACACTGTACATGATGGCCGTTTGCCGCAGTTTTTGGCCCCTCGATTTCTTATCAGCGAAGCCGTTGCCACACCCTCTCGAACTGTATTTAAAGCTCAACTTACCATTTCTCTCTGCCGCCACCAAAATTCGCTCAGTTAGTACTTTGTTCCTGGTCTAGTACACCCATCAACAAGCACCAGCCCATCATCCGCTAGGAGAGGGAAAAAAGGCAAATATTCAGCCTCTTTTTCTTATCTTCTGTCGTCTAGTAATCACCCCAGCTAAGCCTGTCTTGGCCAAGATAGGTATTCAGACGTACTGCTCCTATTATTTAGAGTGCTAGTGCTAATAAACAGTTACCTGCATTTGCTACAGTGGGCAGTAAGGTAGGTAAGAAGGCAGGGGCGAGGAGTACTTGCAGCGCACCATCAACTCAGCACCCACTGCAACATCCACTGTACTGCATCGCCAAGGACCAACTTTTAGCGCTATTCCACGCTAATCCTCAGGCCTGACCCCCGCTTATTTTACCTTACCGTCCGCCATGCTGCCCATCGCCTCCCCATCGCTAGCCCATCACCTCCTGCTGCCCGCTCTCGCTCTGCTCTGGTCCTCGACAAAACCACCAAAACATCCCGCCTGATCCGCCCTCCTCCCCTCTGAACTTTTTCCCACCACTTTACTCACCATCTCCATCACCGCCCATCACCACCTCAATTTACCACGACAATCCCGCCAGTCCCGACTTTCCACGATTCTCAACACCTGAATTGCCGATTTACGCTGTAGACTGCTTTTACCATGTTCCCCTAAAGTCATCGTCTTCGGACGTTCACGACTCCTCGTTGCTTCCTGCTCTGCCCCTCGACCGGCCACAAGATCAACCAGAATGTCGACTCGAGCCTCCCCCGCAACGACTCTCAATCCGTCATGATGGAACAGCCAAACACTTTTACCGAGCCACCTCTGTGGCCTCACGATACGCCCTCCGCAGGCTCTCTAGCCCAGTCCGCCTCCATACCCTTGCGAACCGCCAGCAGCACTCCCGTTTCTTCTCTTGGCCTATTCAGTCCTATGCCCTCCCGCCATATCCTCCATGCCTCGTCCGTATCCGAGTGCAATACTCCAGCGCCCCCGTCTGGAGCGCCGTTTCTGCATCCTTTGCAGACACACAAAGTTCGAGAGTAAGTCGAGTCTTTCAGCGGCCCTCTCTCTACCCAGCGCCCATGTCGACATCGCCCTACGCCACCATCATGCCTTCAACTTCACAAGACCCCGTTACACCTCATGCAGTGTACCCCTCATGCACGCCTGCTAACTCTCTTTCTCTTGTTCTGCAGAACCCACAAGGCTCTCATCGACAATGACAACGTCACTGGTCGTAAGATGATTAATCAGTATGAAGTCATTGAAGAAATTGGCCGTGGTATGCACGGCAAGGTCAAACTTGCCCGCAATCTCGAGACCGGCGACAATGTTGCCATCAAAATCATTCCACGCTTCTCCAAGAAGCGCCGACTAGGTAAGGTCACCGCCATGTCCCCCGAGGACAAGACCAAGAAAGAAATCGCCATCCTCAAAAAGATCCGGCACCCCAACGTCGTCGCCCTACTCGAAATCATTGACGACCCCGAACTCAAGAAAATTTACATGGTCCTCGAACACGTCGAGCTCGGCGAGGTTGTCTGGCGCAAAAAGGGTCTTCCCCACGTCTGTCTCTACGAGCGTCATCGAGCCGAGCGTGAGATGCGTGGTGAAGCTCCTTCTCAGCAGGAGATTCAATATGGTCAGATGCTTGAGCGCCGTCAGGCCATAAAGGAAATCAAGCGTGCACACATGGCCCAAAACTACAACACTCCTGCAAACTACTGGAGTGTTGAGCATGGCGCCGCCGACGAGTCGAGCAGCGTCTCTTGGTCACGCATTTCCTCAAACAATGACTTTGACCTCTCGACCGATCACCCTTCTCGCTCTACCTCTCCTACTTCCTTCCAATACCAGTCACGTAGACCTTCTGCTGCCTCTTTCTCCGTCGCTGGCCCGACTGAGCTGAGCGAAGATGTCTACTGGGAGGATAACATGGTAACCCCCGGCCCTTTGACTGCCGATGTTGATCCTGTTGCTGCCTTTGACGGCTTGGACGAAAATGGCTCTCGCTACCGCCGTCGCTCTCCTAGCATGGCCGACTCCATCATCTCTCACATGTCTTCGATAGACTACAATCCTCACGTTCACGACCCCTTTGCCGACGACTACTCATACGTTCCCTGCTTTACCTTTGATCAAGCTCGCTCCGCCTTTCAAGACACCATTCTCGGTTTGGAATACCTCCACTATCAAGGCGTTGTTCACCGAGATATTAAGCCCGCCAACCTGCTCTGGAGCAAAAATCACCGCGTCAAGATTTCCGACTTCGGAGTCTCCTACTTCGGCCGACCCATCCGTGACGGTGAGCCTGACGAGCCTGTTTCTGAGTCCGAGGCGAGGGACTTCGACAACGACCTAGAGCTCGCCAAGACGGTCGGCACACCCGCCTTCTTTGCTCCCGAACTCTGCTACACTGATCTCGACAAGGAGCAGCCCAAGGTTTCGGAGCAGATCGATGTCTGGTCTCTTGGTGTGACCCTCTACTGCCTCATCTTTGCCCGCATCCCTTTCCTCGCTGAGGACGAATTTCAAATGTTCAAGAAGATCGCCACCGAGGATGTGTATATACCCCGACGCAGGCTAGCCCCTGTCCATCCATCTACCTCGCCTGCGGGGACCTCGCTCTACAAACGTCAAAACAGCCGACCGTACCGAGACGACAACGATGTCGTGTATGAAGACGTTGACAATCTCTTGTACGATTTACTGCGCCAAATGCTCACCAAGAATCCTGAAAGACGCATTCGCGTCAAGGACATCAAGCGACACCCCTGGGTAGTCCAGAACTTACCCAATCCTCGCGCTTGGGCTGAGGAGACAGATCCTGCCCGACCGCTTGGTGGGCGCAAAATTCAGGTCGACGAAAAGGAAATGTCTGCAGCTGTCGTGCCACTCACATTCCTCGAGCGTGCGAGGTCCGCTGTCAAGAAAGCTGTCGACAAGGTCATTCACCCGCTCGGCGAACGAAGCGACAGCAGAAGTCGCAGGCGTGCAGACAGCTCCGCCGCCAGCTCGACTGGGGAGAACTATTACAGGAGTATGCCCAACACGCCCCACTACAATGTCGACAGGCGCTCCATGTTCATGCCCGACGATTACCTTGGCTCAAGACACATCGCTCCTTCTGTCGACCATTCCGCTACCGCGTCCGCCACCATTGGTGCTCCGCCATCAGATGCTGGTCACGGCTCTCGCACCTCGTTGCTGACGGGCCCCGATCTGAACCGTTCTGGGTCTGGCCTGTCCGAGGCATTCGCCCATGAGCCGCCACCCACACCTGCAGGTCGTAGCCGGCACCGTGCTACAGCATCTCAGAGCAAATTGGGCAACCAGTTTTTGAGCCTGTCTCCCGTTATTACCGAGCCTGCCAGGATTCACCCGCTCACCAATGATGCTTCGGCAGACATTAGACATAAGATCGGACTGTTCAACAGCTTGGATAGGCGGGCCACGGCCCAAGTTGGGCTAAGCCGGCCCGTGATTTCTGGGGGTAACCACCCTGGCGCTGCGAGTGGGTTCGTCAAGCGACCGATGGACCAGGACAAGGCCAGCATAAGCGCATACACCTCACCCCTGTCATCGTCGCCCGTTACTTTTCCCAGCTACCGCAACGCCCACCCCAAGTCGGATCCCGATTTTCAAGCTCGCCGCGAGGTGGGACTCATTGATCAAATTGACTCTACAGATGACTTGGCTTCGCAGGCCGACTCTACAAAAGCTCTGGCGTCCAGCCCCGAGTCCTCAATCGCCGCGCACCTGGACATGGCCGGCTGCAGAGCTGACGGTCTAAGCCAAACCCTGCCAGTGGTCAAGCCCCGGCCCATGTCTTTGCAGCAAGTTGGCTATGCCAGCCACGGCAAGAATAGTGCTCAAGCTACAGTCAAGTCTGCAAGTACCGACTCGATGGAAGTCATTGCTACGCCTCTCACAAGCCCAAGTGAAACAACTAGCCCTATGGGAACCGCTCCCACAAGCAAGACTGCTTCGGAAAAGATCTTGGCTTTCCAGTCGGACCCATCTCTTCCCGCATTGTTGAGCAACGCCAGCTCTGTCTCTGCGGATATGGAAGCTGAGCTGCTCGGGAAGCCCGGTGTTGTTCCTCATGGAACACCTCTGCCCGGGGTTGGAGAGTCGTTAGGTCCCGAGTCCGTGAGCAAGCCTGACAACGGTTACGCCACGGAGCAGTCGGTATACAGCAACCACGCTGCCACGGAGAGTGGCCCTCTTGCGGTACATTTCGACCGAAGCACACCACAGAGCCCTGTGGAGCGGGTAGCCGACGAACAGTACCCGTCTGAGGAACCAGAGGATGATGACGGCAGTGACGACGGTTTCTGGCTGATGACCAAGTCAAAGAAGAATACTCTCAGCCCATCCCCACGCCCGCGCCCTTTCGAAGCGCGACGCCGGGACACCAACCTCAGCAACATTAGCATTGCCAGTGACGAGACGGCGAAGCGCGTTGTGCTCCACCCCGATGATACGGGGATATGAACAGCCTTTTACGAAAACATTTCGCGATTCGCGATCGATGAAATGAGTGAAGACAGATGACATGGTCTTATGAGCACAATGCACACATACTCATCAACGATTGAACGCTCCATCTTTTGACCAGATCAAGCACTACATACCATTTTTTTTGTCATGACGTTCCTGCGAGTCAGGAGTGATGACGCGTACGATATATTCTGGAGAGGACATTTATACTAGCTTTATTGGGGACACGATGACGGACGTTCGATAATGTTCTTTGCATTGGGTGGAATATTTGTTGCATTTTCAGTCCTGGGATCAGGCCTTTTTTCTTCCTCCTTTTGGATTATTGCACTGCGACCATATCTTCTGTTGAGATTTTACTTTTAAAGATTGGGAAATACCCTTTTGGGCGGTGTGGACTTTTTTTATGTTGCTGAAAGGTTTTTGGTTTGGCTTCTTGTCGTTTGTTCTTCTACTATATTATATCATTCTCTGGCATGCACGCTTGCTGCACGCTGTATAACCACATTATCAGCACCTGGCATATGTATAGACGGACTTTTCTTATTCTTCAGAGAGGCTAATTTGATCAAGGTCTGTCTGCCCAAGAGCGCGGCCTACTTTTTTCTACTCGCTTGGAATTTCTTTTTTTGCATGTGACTGCTTTTCCACCTATATCTTCTTGTTCTAGACGAATGGAAGGAGTATTATATCCTGTCCATGCAAAACTATTATGCGTATACTTGAAAGGCTCTCTCTTTCATCCACCCACACACACGCGCGCGCACACACTCATATATAGATGTATGAATATATATATATATGAGAATGTGACATGTGTTGTACAAGGTACAATGCATGTACGACTACAAGGTCAAATGTGAGCGGCATGTTGATGAAGCTAAATAGAATGGGGTTCTGGCGCGATGATTTCTCCGCCAATGTGTAAATATATGTATATGCAAGTTTTTTTTTTTTTTCTTCATTTCGTACAAATCTCTTCCCCCTTCACAGCATACGACCTGCCTCCCGCAGAGCCGCATTCTTCTTCATGTCGTGCATCATCCAGAGGGCAACGCCGAGGGACAGCGCGGCAAGGGTGAGGGAGAAGGCGGTGCCGACGACGACAATGATCATGGTGTTGTCGGCGTCGGAGTCGCGGCGGGCGGCGGCAATATCGCGGACGACGGTCATGAGCGTCGTGGCCATCTTGTCCCGCCCAAAGGTGTCCTTGACGCGAATGCGGCCCTCGTCACCCATGCGCGCGGCGTCGGCGGCGGAGAGGCGCAGCGAGCGGCGCATGACGGCTGACCAGGCGAGCGGCTCGTAGGGGTCGCGCAGCCAGCCGGTCTCGGCCTCGACGACGGTCTCGGTGGGGCCGCCCGTGTTGGCGGCGAGGACGGGCACGCGCGCGAGCATGGCTTCGAGGGGCACGATGCCAAAATGCTCGTTGGCGGGGGTGTAGACGAGGAGGGAGGCGGCGCGCAGCAGCTTGGTCTTGAGGGCGGCGGGCACGGAGAGTAGGAAGAGGACGGGGGCGGTGGTGTCGGCGGGCTGGCGCGCGGTGGGGTTGTCGGCGGCGTTGATGGTGTCGTGGACAAGGTCGCACTCGTTGGCGAGGGATTGCAGTTCACAGTGGTACTCGACATTTTCGGCGACGCGACGGTCGTAGCCGCCGGCGAGGACGAGGCGCACGCCGCGGCGCTCGTCGGCGGGGATGGCGGCAAAGGCGCGTATGGCGAGGCCAATGTCCTTTTTGCGCTCGAAGCGGTTGATGCTGAGGAGGACGCGGTCGCCGGCAGGGAATAGCGGC
Organism: Beauveria brongniartii; assembly: GCA_030782485.1. Taxonomy (NCBI): domain Eukaryota; kingdom Fungi; phylum Ascomycota; class Sordariomycetes; order Hypocreales; family Cordycipitaceae; genus Beauveria; species Beauveria brongniartii. Next base: position 10,939 of record JARJPP010000244.1, read on the forward strand.
GGGCCGTTGTCGTCGTTGTCGTCGTCGTTGTCGTCGTCGTCGTCGTTGGCGGCGAGTTCATCTTCCTTGGCGTCGGTGTCGACGCAGGGGTAGATGACGCGGGCGGTCGTGTTTTCGAGCAGCTCGGGCCAGGTCAGCTGGACGACGCTCTTGGTAAAGTGGGAGTTGAGGGCGACGGCGTCGGCAAAGCCCATGGACCACTCCTCGAGGCGGTCAAAGGGGACGCGGTAGAGCCGTTTGAGAAGCGAGGCGTGGCGGCCCTGGACGAGGAGCAGGTCGGGAAAGTGGCAGTAAAAGACGATGCCCGTCTTGGGGGAGACGAGCAGGCGCAGCCAGGGCAGGCCGGCGGAGAGCTGGTCGACGATGAAGATGGCGGGCTTGAGGTCCTCGAGCTCGCCGGTGAGCCAAATGTGCAGCAAGAGGTGGACGTGGCGCAGGATGGCGCAGAGAATGGTGAATCGGCCAAAGAGGGAGCGCGGGACGAGCCACGAGCCCTTGACGCGGACGTCGAGCGTGCCTGACGCGCGCGCGGGGGGAAACAAGTTAGCTTATAGCTAGCTACTGAAGCGTCTGTCTTTTCTGGCAAGGGGAAGAAGAAGAAGAAGAGGACAACGACGAGGAGGAAGCAAGCTCACCATCGCGGCATTCGTCAAAACAGTGGTTCGGGTCGCAGTGGTTTGTGTAGACAACCACCTTGGCGCCCTTGTTCTGCAGACCGACGGCGGCGTCGACGACGAGGCGCTCGGCGCCGCCGATGCCCAGGTCCGGGTGGAAGAAGACGTGGCAGCCGCCGACGGGCTTGGGCACGTACTTGGGCAGGGGCTCGCGGACGAGACGCTCGGCGGCCTCGGCCTGGCGACGGGCGTACTCTTCGCGGAACGTCTTGCGCGCCGACCGCTCCATCGGGCCCATTTTGCGCTTGGGCTGCGCAAAGGGGTTGCTGCTGCTGCTGCTGCCGCTGCCGCTGCTGCGGGGTTGTCGCTGCTGCTGCTGCCGCGGCGGCGGCGATTGCTCCTCCATGGGCTGTGTGTGTTTTCTTTTTGTTTTTGTTTTTTTTTTGTTTTTTCCTTGTCGACTATGGTATTTTCAAAATCGCAAGTCGGTGGCGCTGGAGGTTGCCAGCGGCTTCAAAGAGCACGGCGCTGTTGATGGCATGTGTGGGTTTGTTGGAAGTGGTGATGTTGCTGCTGCGGCGGTGCTTGGGTTGGGGAGGTGGTGGGAGGTTCCAGCTTGTCCTCTTTTTTTTTTGGAGCTCCTCAAGCTCGAGAGGAGCAGGTCAATTTGCGACTAGAGTAAAAGGCTGGAGGTGGTGGGGCGCGATGCCACGCAAGGCGGCAGGGGCCAACAAGAGATTGATTCGAGGAGGGTGAAGAAGATGAAGATGTGGTGGTCGAGTCAACTTGATTGCGTGTACAAAAATCTGTAGGTACCTGGTAGCTTAGTAGTTCTCCGTTGGTGGCGTTTGGTGTCACGTATTAAATGGCGATGTTGGATGCAGCGTTTGCTGTGAGTGTTGGGTTGGCAGCTGCACAAGCACACTTGCATAACCCGATTTTTATAAAAATCTTAGATGGTCTAGTTGTATCATTTTGCGCTTCATCTTGTAGGAATTCTTGGCTCTCTCTGTACCTCTGGCTTTGTCGACGCCGCGTTTGCACGCATATAAGCTTCATCTCTTCCTCGAGCTTCTCCACTAGTTACCGTTTTATAGTCTAAGATCAGCGGGACAACACAACAACAGGCGAACAAAATCCTTGAGCTTCAGCAGCACACGTACCTGCGCCTGCACAAGCTCTAGCATAAGCACTCAGCTATAAATCTCAATACTTTTCTATCAGTCCTTCAGTCGCGTGTCTCTGGCAATAACAATCACACCATGAAGCCAAGTACCTTCCACACAGGCGCATCCATCGTCAAGATCGAGAGTTCTACCAGTGGGGGCTAGCCACATCGCACCACGTGGTAGAAGCAGCATGCATGCGGTTTCAGGCGGAAAATACTTGGTCGCAAAGTTTGATATCCAACGTAACTCCTTGTTGACTTCCATGACATGTCAGGTTGAATGATGGAAAAGAATTGCAGAAACAAATATGCCCGTCGCGCTGCCGTGCCCAAGCACCACTTCCAGCTTTATTAGCTTGTGACAGCTTGCGCAGCTTACACAATTATCACCAACCCCCGCGGTCGGCGCAATAGCCATCATCCAACACACATGATTATCAATTTCTCCGCTTCACATGATGCCCAATTGCCTATACAGAAATTCGATATAACCGTGTTCAACGCCGAGTTTCAACATTGGCACTTGCATCCCATCTTGTAAAAGGCGCCGGCGGCCCCGGGGGGGGGGGGGGGGGGGGGGGGTGGGGGGGGGGGGGGGGGGGGGGGGGGGGGGGGGGGGGGGGGGGGGGGGGG
>JARJPP010000245.1:0-28338 GCA_030782485.1 Beauveria brongniartii
TGTATAGGCTACGTATAGTATATATACCTACTTAGTATAGACGTAACATACGGGCTGGGCTACACCTAGCACCGTACTGCAATTCGAGGGGTCCTTTATAGGTGTAACCAGGCAACAAGTGGCCGACTTGTTGTTACGAATCCTTTTGCCTGCCATGGCTCAGGGGTTTTGGTCTATTCCAATGATGGCAGTAGCGGCTGGTTGCCCGCTATGAGCCCCGCCAGGGGTCAGCCCATCACATTCACCGCGATCAAGATAATCAAGGCCTGCAAGACATAGGTATGTTCGAGACTCACCGTACACAACAACGATTACAAAGACTTTAGTGCTAATCCCTCTGATGTTAGGTTAAACTGGCCGAATAAGATCTAGAGAAAGCTAAAGCACAAGCACTAGACCTCGTCGATCGTCTTAGCACCTAATTCGTCGAAAAGTACTAAGATGATGTGGCTAAGACACTAGGCCGGAATAGTCCTGAAAACCTCGCGCGGTGTAGGAAGATGTAGTAAGACAGGGTTAAGGAGTGCGTAAAGTTTTCGAAGGAACTAAATAAAATAAAAGAATGTGGTGGGGAAGGTTACTAAGCGTACGAACATTGCAAAAGTGATGCTGCGAAATAGATGGAAAGGGAGACTAGTTACTTTAGGAGACACATGTCGTTCCATTGTCCCACGTTTCATCAGCATGCGAATCGTACGTGACTTTACACAACACATAATTGATGATTCACGCCCCGCTGGACTTTTGAAGGAGGGTTTTCCTGGGTACGCTGCGCGTCCTCCGTGCCTATTGGTTTTGTCTCTAGTTAGTACCTATCTAACTTGAGGAATATATCTGCCGCGTAAAGAGCCGTTTGCTTAATTCTGTCCTGATATGGGTGGTTGAGATTGACCCTTGAAGCATGGCTAGCTGGAACGAGTCTGATTGCCCTATATTGCTTGTGGCGAAAGGGGCGAGTAGAGCGCGGAGGCGAGCATGGCTGGTTTGATCGGCACTATAAGACTAATGCACTGTGAAATATAGTCGGATCACTTGGGCAGCTGTGAGGAAACGGTAGGTAACTGAATTACTCAAGTATAAGAGCTCTCCGCGGGGAACCACTTATCTGCGGCTGCGATGATCGTTCTTCTTTTAGTTTGTTGCAAGCAGCGAAGGTTTGTTGTAAGCAGCGAAGGTTATTGCCAACAGCGAGGGTTTAACTTTTTAGTGGACCGTTGCAACAGTCAGCTATAACTTAGCTAGTATTACCGGTATTGTGGCACTCGGGACCTTTTGTCATCTAATTGTACATGACTACGTCACGTTATGTAGGAAATTCGTGCATTTATGCTACTCAGTAAATGGCACATATCCCTTATCACGGCATTCAGCAAGTCAGGCAGGTGATATAACTAGAATTTAAGGGAAAGCGTAGTTACTGCCTAAGCTATATAAGCACGAGCAGCTCCCTGCACAGGATATGCCTTGGTTATTTAGACTACACTCTATATCCTTATTTCTAACTAGGCTCTTTAAAACTCCTTAAAAAATAAGCAACACAACCTTTTTTTAAAAAAAAAACCGTTAAACTACACAAAATGTCCTTCCCTGACGGCGAATTCATCATCCGCAACCGCGCCAGCCAACTCGTGCTTGACGACGCTAACATGTCTACCAAGCCCGGCAATTCCATCATTGTCTACGACTACCGCCAGGACGCGGATAACCAGCGCTGGTTCTTCGAGGACGGCCACCTCTACAACGTGCACTCAAACCTCTTGCTCACCTTCAACAACCTCACCCCCGAGTCTACCCCGACGCAGGAGGTTGACAACGGCAGCGATGGCCAGCGATTCGAGTATAACGATGGCACCATCAGCCTTGCCAACCGTAGCGACCTGGTCGTCGGTGCGTGGGACGCAGACGTCAAGATTGTAACCCCCGATATTTTCGATCCTGCCCGCCGCTGGGACTTTTCAAACGTGTCCCTCTGAGTGCTGGGGCAAGGATTTTGTGCACGACATGATTTGTCAACAACACTTGCTGTATATTGAGATGATTGCAGAATTGCTTTTTATTAGGAATAGCAGAGGCCGCCAGAATGTATTCAATCGACAGCTCTGCTCCAGCTGGGTCATTTAGTTGTATTATAAGTTTATTCATTCCCACGCCTTAATTAGTTGATCTTATCTGCTCAACTTGGGCCACCCCGAAGGATTTGTGCTTGACTAAATAAACACCCTCTGTATTCTACCGGAGGGGCCGCCTAGGCAAACGCACCATCACAGCGCTCGGCTGTCATTACACTCAAATCTAGGAAACGGGTGTAGCATCATTAACTTGAGATTAATGGACTTGGCCTTATCTTTAATAAACTTTGACGCCTCTATGAGAGCGTCAATGTCTTTTTCGCTGGCTTCAGTGCCAATGCGAGACTTGGCAAACTCGACAAGGTCTGATATGGAAACTTCCATTCCATCAAAGCCCGCGTCTCTTATGGTCTTCATTCTTTGGAGTAGGCTACCTTTCGACTTGGAGGTAATACTGCAAGACGCGAATAATTCCTGCGACAGATAACGAGCCCGCAGTGGGTAATATTCTCTCATTCTCAGCGGACAAGTATCAATTTGAGCTGCCGTCTTGTACATCCGCCAAGAAGTATAGGGATCCGCAGAGGAACCCCCCCTCCGCCTCCATCGCCGCCCCTGGATCGGCGCCCAGCTGAACCCGGGCTGCGACTCGTCGACTGACCCGCATATAAGGTTATTACGAAGTTGTCACACTCAATTCTGGCACAGGGGCCGTCGGAACGGACCCGACGCACGTGCAACGAGGCATATATATATAGAGCAACTAATGGTCCCCTAGCATAGAAAGAATCAACAATCTATTCACTAATTCTATCTGCATCACGTACAGAAATAGACCAAATAGAACCGCGATCTTGTTGATTATTAGTTTAGTCTAGAACAGAGGACTTATCACTATCTGACGAGCCACCAGTTACTTCCGACGATCAGGTTGTCAGTACTAGATGACCTAGCATAAGTCTAATAAAAATAGAATTCTAATAATATTAGAATAATATCCTAAGTAGATTGATGCTTATATATAATACTCTTACCGTTCTATCTATAATAGTCTTAAGACGTTTTCTATCATGCCAAATATAGTAAGTCTCTAACCGTAAATGCAGCCCCATCTTCAGACGCCCAGCACATGATTAAATGCAGTCCATGAAAACAAAATCTACGCCGCCCAGCCCTTCTTCTTGCGATACCACGCCAGCGTCGCCAGCCCGCACTGGATCCGCATGCCCATCCGCGCATCCAGGACGTAGGCTTCCCACACGCGTGCTTTTTCCAGGTTCTCCTCGCACTTCTTGACCTTGGTTCTCTGATACTCTTCCGTCTGCGCCGCGTCGAAATCGGCAGGCGGCTGGCCGCACTCGGCCCACGCAATGGCGGCGACTTCGTGAATCGCGGCGGGCACGACGTAGTCTTCTCTATGACCACCCTTGAACAGATTTCTATTATCCCAGTCAGCGCTCTTCTCCTTGCCCGGCTTTGGGGTGGGGATACGTACCTATCATGGGATAAAACCTCTACTTCGAGCAGTTCCGAGGCCTCGTCAAGGCGATTGCAGCCGCGTAGAATGGACGCCAGACACACGGCCCGCACGCCCAGCTCATCCCGCTCCTTGAGCTTCTCGAGCTTATCAGCCGGCGCCGTGAGCCTGCTCCACGCCAGACACTCTTGAGCCTTTTCAAACTCGCGCATCGCCATCCACTTTGGTCCGCTCCAGGCAAACATCATTTCCACCGCAGGACTCACAGCCACGGCATCGGCCAGGTCCACGCCGAGCTCCTTGCGGCGCGCTTCCCATTTCTGCACCTTGCGCTGCACAAACGTCTCAAACGGCAGCTGACGCGCCATGAATTTCTTCTTGGTCGACGTTTCGCCAGACTTGAGGAGATACTTTTCGGCCATCTTCTTCTCGGAGGCAGCAGAGGCAGCATCCCCGCACGCGACCGCGTCGCGGTAAAGCTCAAGCGATGCGGCGCCGGCCATGTAGTAGTAGAGCGCGGCGCTCCAGGTGTTGACCTCGACGCAGTGCAAAAAGTACTTGCGCATGCGCGGCCAGTCGTGAGCTGACATGGAAAAGAGGGCGAGCGTAAACTGGTTAATCGCCGTGACCTGCTTCATCTTGGACTGCGTGCCGCCTTCAAGCTCGGCAATGGCAGAGGGCAGATCGCGGCGACTGGCGAGGCCTTTAGCTTCTTCGATGAGCCACATGCGCGACTGTGGGAAACGCTCGCGCATGGTGGCCAGGAGCTCGGCGACCTTGTGCTGGGGGGTGCCGTAGGGCTCAGCAGATTCGTCAAAGTCGGCCTCGTGCGGCTGTATGTCAACGAGACCCAGCATGCTGTGGTAAAAGTTGAGCAGCATGATGCCGGCAAATGCGCCATTCTACATGGCCATGTCAGTATGAGATTGAGATGAAGCTAGGTGTGCATACCGCATTGGGATGGGCTACTGATCGCCAAAGCATGCGGATACCAGCCTCGCGGTCGCCTTTGAAGCCGACAATCGACAGAATGCGGGCAAACGCCGGTGGCATCAGCGACATCATGAGCATCAAGATACCCATGCACATGTTGACGCCCGAATGGATAAAGGCGTCAATTGGATTCGCCAGCTCGATATCGATGTCCTGCAGCGCCGGCGCCGTGCTGCCCAGCGTCGCAGGCAGCTTTTCTGTATCCGCCGGTAGTGCTTCCAGGCTGGTGCTCGAAGAGACGGGCGTCTGTGCTGCCGAAAAAACGATCTTGTCCTCTGACGAGCCGCGAGCGCTGGAGATGGCGGCACTACTAGACCCAGTCCGCGTGCGCTGCTTCTTAAAGTACTCATTCTCCTTGGTGATGATGGCGTCTAGCGTTATGTACGCCCGTCGCAGTTTCAAGAAGCTCCTCATTGCCTCGATCACGCTCTCGTTGAGGACGCCCAAGACAGCCGACATGAGCTGCGTCTGCGTCACGACGAGCTCGTACTCGGTGCCTGGAGGGTAAATCTCGCCCGACGCGTGGCCCGCCGCCGCCCGCTTCTGCGCGCGCTTAAGGTCCTCCCAGGCTCTCGTCTCGCATTTCGCCAGCAGGTCGGCAGCGTGGTTGATGTTGTCCTTTTCGAAGCCCAGGATGGCCTTCATGAAAAAGACGAGTGTGGTGCCGAGATCGTGGTAGGTGGATGCGCCCTTGCGCAGCTCCGTCTCAGCCGTATCAATATCGTCGTTGATGATGAGGTTGGTCGCGCGCATGGCCTGCTCAAGGTTGGCGCGCTCGACAGCTAGCTCAGCCTGAAGGTCGACGACGTCGGGCTTGGAGCCGGCGAACCACGATGCAAGACGGCTCATGACGTCGTGATATTGTGTGTAGCTGAAAAGTTGACAATTGCGCCAGAGCCGGACAAGTAAGCGCCGCAGACAAAGGAGAGGGGGTGACACCGTGCAATTGGTAGAGAGAAAAAAAAGACAAGGCAGACAATGTAGAACAAAAACCTTTGTCGGATGCGAAAACCGGCGCAGACTTGCACTGCCCGGATCTGACGGGGGAGGCGCTGAGACCCCGCTGGCCAGTGACGACAACAGCTGCGTGCTTGCTGGATTTTAGGCCTTGTCGGGGCCGTTTCGACGGAGTTAGCAGGGCACCGGCTTTCAGATCTGTCTTGATGAGGCAAAGTAAGGCTGCTTGTTGACGCTAGCTGGCCAGAGGTGGAGGTTGGCCATGCTGAGGGGGAAGTGCCCGGAACGTTATCGGCCAATGGCAAACGCTGTAATGTGCATATAGAGATTTCAAAACAAGTCGTAAAGAGAGATGATTCACCGATCTGAGTGACTATCTGGAGCGAGCAAAGACGTATCAGCAATTGGGTCATTGCTCTTTAGCACCAATTGTCGGCCATGTGCTAGAACTGACCATTTTCACTCACTTAAGTCGTGGAGCTTAGCTTAATGTCACTTTGAACTGCGTGTTGACTGAATGGCTGGATTGATAAGAACAGGCAGTGGCGTTTTCTTTGCCTGTGTTGACGCGTAAACAATGCGCACCCTTATTGCCCAGGCCCTGCATCGGTCTGCATCATTACTAAGCGGGGCATGTGCCAACATGGAATTGACGTCGAAACGCCCACATGGTCGCATTGAAATTATAAGCCAGTCAATTGAACGAGGATTCAAGAAAGGCCTTTGTCTTTTTTTCCTCACGCCCCCAAGTTATCCCATTGGTTTTGTTGAGCCTTACTTTGCTGAAAGTCTCGCTTGAATCCAGCCTACCCTATACTACGGACCGAATTCTTCCGCCCGCGAATTGCCCCACGCCGTCCACTGGTGGAGAGAGCTCACGCAAGCATCCACCTGCCTTTGGTCGCTCCAATCTCCCAAGCTCCAGCGCATCTATCATCGCACTCGCGCCAACAGCCGCCGCATCCTTCCATCGCACCTTTGGACCTCCATACCAATACAGCCTACCGATCCCGTATAACTTCCCGCGCACAATAGGACCCAGCCAACATGGCAGCCGACAAGACCGACGACAAGACCACCACCGCGGCCGGCGAGCAGCAGCAGCCGCCCAAGGAGACCAAGGCCGCCGCCCTGGGTGAGGACGACGAGTTTGAGGATTTCCCTGTCGATGGTGCGCTTCCACAACACCCTACCAAAAGAAAAAGAAAAAAGCAAGCGCAGCGAGGAAAAGAAAGCTAATGAGGTGATGCAGACTGGCCGGAAGACCAGACGGAAGCCGCGCAGGGCTCGGGTCAGACTAAGCACCTGTGGGAGGAGAGCTGGGACGACGACGACACTACGGATGATTTCTCGACGCAACTTAAGTGCGTTTGCCCCTTTTCGGCCCTATACTCTTCTCGAAAGAAAGAGTGCCCGATGAGCTTCGAGCTAACTGTGTACAGGGAGGAACTGAAAAAGGTCGAGTCGTCGAAACGGAGATGAACAAACGGAGCTACGTACGGAATATCGAGGAGGAAAATCACAGTCGGAATTGGAGGATAGACTGGGCTATAATGGGCAATTGAGCCTGCTACGTAAACCATGACGAATTCAATGACTGCGTCAATAATGATTTGACATTTTGCGCCAGCTGACCACCGCCAGTGAATTAGTACCCTGTCGCTACACGAATACTCACACCATGCGGGAATGCGATTGTACTTTTATTGGATACCTATTTTGCCATCTTTCCACCTACAGGCGGCTGCTCTGTCTATCTAGACCCAATCCGTCAACGGGTTCCCAGACACGACTCAAGCATTTACTTACTCGACAGAGCGGTCACACCAGGTAGCTCCTTGCCCTCGAGAAGCTCGAGCGAGGCGCCGCCACCGGTGGAAACGTGGCTGAGCTGGTCCTCGACGCCATACTTGGCCGCCACGGTGGCCGTGTCGCCGCCGCCGATAATCACAATCTTGCCCTTCTTGCATCCGTCGACGGCGGCGTCGAGCGTGGCCTTGGTGCCCTTGGCAAACCTGTCAAACTCAAAGACACCGGCGGGGCCATTCCAGAGAATCGTCTTGGACTCGCCGATGGCGTCCTGGAACAGCTTGATCGACTCCTTGCCGCAGTCGAGGCCCATCCAGCCGTCGGGAATGCCCTCCTTGTCGGTGGCGTAGCCCTCGGCGGCGTCCTTGTCAAACTTGTCGGCTGTGACGAAGTCGGTGGGCAGCACCACCTTGACGTTCTTGGCCTTTGCCTTGTCCATGAGCTTGGGCACCGTCTTGGAGCCGGGCTCATCAAAGAGCGAGTTGCCAATCTTCATGTCGTCAATCACCTTTTTGAAGGTAAAGGCCATGCCGCCGCACACGATGAGGGTATTGACCTTGTCGAGCAGGTTGTCGATGAGCTGGATCTTGTCGGAAATCTTGGCACCGCCAAGGATGGCGAGGAACGGGCGCTCGGGCGACTCGAGGGCCTTGGCAAAGTAGTCGAGCTCCTTCTTCATGAGAAAGCCGGCAGCCTTTTGGGGCAGGTCGACGCCGACCATGGAGGAGTGGGCGCGGTGAGCGGTACCGAAAGCATCGTCTAGATTAATTAGTAGAAAGCTTCGCGGAGGCTTGGTGGTGACAAGGAGTGCACGTACTGACGAAGACATCGCCAAGAGCAGTGAGACCCTTGCGGAACTCGTCCACCTTGGCCTTGTCGGCCTTGGTCTTCTTGCCATCAGCGTCCTTGGCGCTACCCTCCTCCTCAATGTGGAAGCGCAGGTTTTCGAGCAGGATGACGGCACCATTGTCCGCGCCGTTGACGATCTTCTCAACCTCGGGGCCGACGCAGTCGGGCGCAAAGGTGACCGACTTGCCGAGCTGCTTCTCGAGCTCCGGGACGACAGGCTTGAGCGAGTATTTGGAGTTGGCCTGGCCATTGGGGCGGCCAAGGTGGGACATCAGGATGACGGCCTTGGCGCCGTGGTCGAGGGCATGCTTGATGGTTGGAATGGCGCCGACGATGCGCTGCGGGTTGGTGATGGTGGTGCCGTCGAGAGGAACGTTGAAGTCGACCTGCGCGGGCGGGTTAGCATAGCTCTTGAACATGGCGTGGTGTTGATGGCGGGGTACCCGAACTCACCCGAATGAGGACTCGCTTGCCCTTGACGTCGACGTCGGTGATTGAAAGCTTGTTGGAGAGTGACATTTTGAAAGCGAATCAAGTATAGTCTTGAATGTCTAATAAAGGAAAAGAAGGAATTGTTTCTGTAGCTCGTTGGGGAAGCTAAGAAGGTAGCTGATGTCAAGGTGGGATGGAGGGGCAGCGCTGGCGCGAGGTAATTTACGTCAAGCTTGAGATAACATTCGACCACCCACTTGGCAACCCCCACTTCTCGACTGATTCAACGCATCACCAATGCACCATCCGGGTTATATACAGTAAAGAAATTACAACTGTATAGCTATTTTGGCTCAAGGGAACCCTTTGCGAGTGGTATCTGGTCTGTCGGAGTAACATGTTCACACGTAAGTCACATCTTTTCTTTACCTATCCTATCAAGCTTCCGTCGTCGTAATGTCGCTCAAGGAAATCGAACCAAAAAAACAGAAAACAAGGGAAAAGCAATCTCAATCAACATCCTACATTACAAGATCCGAACATGAATACTTTGTCAAGTGCGCTGTTGTGCAAAGCAGAGCGGCTCCAAACCAAACAAACAAACACCTAGACTTGTACAGTCAAGCGATTTTCGTTACGCTTTCTCCGCTGCCATTAAACAAGACAATCGACACTCCCTCCACTTATCCTACCATGTCAGGCCACCGTCGATGCAAGCAAAACTGCCGCATCTCTGGTCCTGGCATCGACGCACTTTACGATATTCGCCGCCGCCCCCGCCGCCGCCTATCCGACCACATCAGTCGACTTAGCCCGCGCTGGAGGCGTTGGTAACCCTTTAAGCTAACGGAGCGATCGAATTTCTTCTTTTTTTTTCGCCCATATGCAGTCTGCTTTCCAGTCTAGCCTTTTTGCGCGGCGTGGACTCGCGGGATACTTCCTCCTCGGCCTCTTGAATCTGCGCCGTGGTCAAGACGTAGCCGCAGCTCATCACTTCAAACTCGGGGCCATCGCCATCGAAATGGTGTGCCATGGCCAGAGGCCAAATCACCCTCGCCAGATCACCTTTACTGAGTTGCACGGGATTCGACGGGCTTGCCGCTGACTTATTGTCGTTGCTGTTTGCGCCGTTGGGCTGCGGTTCACTCTGTGCTTCCGGGAACGGAACCGGACGACAATCGTCAGATTCGATGAAACGAATGTGTGCCTCGATCCTTCCCTCCATTTCCGCAGTTGGCTTCCAGGCCTCGGCAGCCATTTCGCAGAGCGGTTGCAGCCTTGAGTGAAATCCTTCAACGTTGGGAACTATCTGCCCAAGTGTACCGGCAATTTCCTTGACAGCGCTGTCGACATTATCCTTTTGCATCTCTTCCTGCTCTTCTGGAGCCACCTTGTGCAGCTTCAGCAAGACGGAACGCACAAACGCCTCGTGGTCTGGATTGACCAAGGCGACGGCATCCAGTGCGCGGTCCAACTCGTAGCTCACGAGCGCGTGCCGGAAAACGTGCCTCTGGAGGAACATGCCAGCCACGCGGAGTGCGGCGGCGATCCTCATCTGCTTTGCTGCCGGCGAGTTGGACGCCGGCAGCGGGATGTTTATGCAGTGTTCTTCTAGGGGAGTGCCTGTCGTCGAAACATGGGTCTTGACGTCGACGCTGAACTCGGCGTGGAAAAATTCGAGGAATCGACTGAAAGTGTCGGCAAGTGCCTTTTGACTGCATGATATTAGATAAATTTGCTCGTATGTGTAGTACGCAAATGCCACGATAGGCGCGAGGTGAGGAAATGACCACATACATTTGTCCTTTGCCATTCTCCATGCGCTGCAGCGGGGCAGTGAAGGACCGGAACTCTGCAAGGTCTTCTTTGACTGTTCCCAGTTCCTCTTTGGCGCGGAGCAGGTTTTTCTTGACCTCTTGCAGGCTGTGAGCTACAACCTTGGCGCTCGCCTTCTCCTGCTCGAGCTGCTCCTTTGCCTTGGCGCACAGGCTCTCCTGTCGACCAATCTCCGAGTCCTTCTTCTTGATGGTCTCGGTCTGCGCGAGGATCTGCTTTTCCTGCGCCTGGACCTGTTTCGACAGCTCGTCGGCCTTGGTCTTTGCTTCCCGCAGGCCCTTGACCTCGTTCCGCCCTTCCTCGAGCTCGCGCTCCATCGCCGCCTTGTCCGTGTTCCACGAGTCGCGGTCCCCCAAAATGGTGTCCCAGTTTGTCCGATTCACCACTTCGAGGTCAGCGTTTCGTTCTCTCAGCCGCTTGTTGTCGATGTCTACTTTCAAGATCTGCTGGAATATTTCGCTGGACGCGAAGAGCGCGATGAGATCCGGCGTTGCGCCGTTAACGGCGTCGGCCGCCGGCGCACCATTTTCCGTTTTACTGTCCTGCTTTCCCTTGCCTGCCATCGCTGCGTAAATTAGTGTAATTTTGATAGTCGTTTATTCCCGAGTGATGTGGGAAGAAGCAACTTTAATGGGCGACCGAGCTTACTCGGACGCTGTGGTTCGCAATCAGGCCGCATTTTATCTCGGTGGGCAGTGGTTGTATCATTGGGCGAGAAGGTATGCTGTCTCGGCGCCTCGGCGCCAAAAGCCCAAAAGGTGAACAGTACGGATCTACTCATTGTTAGAGGACCAGCCAGTGGCTTGCCAGTTCCAGTGGCAAAGGATCTCGGCTGATCAGGCTGCATGCATAGTGGTCGGCCACCGCAGCTTCCACCACTTGTAGAACTGCTACTACCAACAGATAATTGGCATCAAAGAAGAAGGGTCTTGGGCTGCTGTAGTACATCAGTTGGGCGCTTATTCAAATTAGTCGCTCACAAGTCTTGATACCGGAGCTACTGCAGCTTGACGTGGACTCGGCGAGTAATACAGAACCAAGAGAGCTCACAGGGTACCAACAAATGACGTATATTCAATGCGTCAGACGCCTTGCGGCCTAACAGCAACCATAGTAGACAGTCCAATAGGAGGAAAGGGAAAAAAAAAAAAAAACGAAAAATACGCAGACAGTCTGTGTGTGGCAGAGCTCCATTTTCCGGGCGGTCGGCACGCCTACCTACTTATACTACCTCGCAGACATCTCTAATAAGCGCCTGCCAAAAGCAGTACGCAGAAAGCCGGAAAAGTATGATCCGTATAGATTGTCTGCAACAATACCAATAATTAAACCTTTCTCTCCTAGTCAAACTGTTTCGCCCGTCTTATTTTTTAAAACGCCTATCAAGCGTCTACTAGACAATCTTTACCAACGCATCGCGAGTATTTACGCTAGTAGACGAAAGCTGCTAACAGCGACTTCACCATGCTAAGCGCCTGACGCCTGCAGAACTACGCCCTTTTGTGATGACCCGTTTCAAAGTTGTCACATGTGGGCTCATAATCGTGCGCGTCAATCTCGTAAATGCTGCTTCATTTAAAAATGCTTTTTAGGTTGTCGAAGAGCGCAACGAAGCGGACAGGAGTCACGAGGTTAAGGAGCAGCGATGGGCCATGCCCGGGTCTGAAAACCACAAAGTCTTGAGGATGAGATTATGCGCGACTTCAGTCCAGAACTGCTTGAGAATCGCGACCCAAGACATCAGCGCGCACCAAGTTCGGGCACCATTCTAACAGTCATTGACCACACCCTACGAAGCAGCCCTCCTCGGATTTCGAGGGAAGTGCTCTGCGAAAAAAAAAGCTGTTAGGTCTACCTGCGTCCGTAGCATGCAAGCCTGCAACCGCTACGCCAAGCTGAGAAAAAGGAAGGGTGTGAAAGTGTCTAGGCAGGGGCTGATGATGAGTTCATATTTACGGCCAAGACCGTTGCCACATGCAGACCCGTGCGAGAGGCCAGGCAGGTTTTGATGATGTATATAGGCATCCAGAAGTAACTCACTGGTTGAGCATACTTCCAAATACAACAATCCAACTCCGACACTACACAATTTTAGCGGTAGTACGAGTATCGCAGTGGTAGAATTGCGCGTATAAAATGTAGGGCTGAATTACGGGTTGCGGCCTAAGAGCGCCAAGGGAGAGATTGGTGATGGAATCAATGTTTTAGATAAATAGACGCTGGTGATGGAATGGTGGTTACAGGCAGTGGCGAGCAGCTTGTGACTGTAAGTGGTTATGTGGAAGCCTCTCAGAGTAAACTCGTGCGACACGAGGGGTGAACATTACGGGCAATAACTTGGTAGAAACGAGCTGATAATGTCTAAACCCATGCCGAGAAGCTTATTAGTCGTGTAGATGCTTTGTCTGAACGAAGCGAGCTGCTGAGTAATTGAAGCTAACTAACTAACTGATTTGTATTTAGACCATGTTTCCAGGGTCCGTTCGCAGTTACAGTGCTTGCCGCAGACTTTGCAGGGCCTTTTGTGTCCTGTCCGTCATAGTGCATGCGCCACCTCCAGCCTCAAGGGCCTTCTGTCTCCGGATATCAGCGAACAGGGGTGTTGACAGATCATGCAACGCGGATTCTCGCTAATACGACAATGATATCAAGCACCAAGAATAAGCAGTTACGTGATCGTCATTAATGTTTTCGAGACAATTCAGTCAGCACTTTACTCTGATATCTCTCACGCCGTCGTCACAGCGCTCATTCTATCTCTTCAGTGGCTCACTCACAGAATTCACTTACAATGCCCGACGCAGCATAGTCTAGAAATATTCCTTGGAAATAACGGACATTTGCCTGCACTTTGCAACATCCCAGTAGTAGGTCGCCTCCGCCACCATGCGGCCAGTCACATTGGCATGCTTTCCATCTTCTGGAAATATCCACGAAAACCAGGCGTCAGCGGTCTCGGTCGCATTGTTGTAGTCGCTTATCTTGGCAAACCCTCCGGAAGGTGAATAAGGGACTTGAGTGCGGCACGCCTGCCAATCGCCCCCAAACGGAAGTGTTGTGCAGGAGTCAAAAGCCACACGTGTAGGGGACTTTTCGTCGCGTAAATTGACAAAAAACTCCTGATAGCATCCAGGCTTTCCGCAAACTTGTTTCAATCTCTGAACATCCCAGACGCGGTCTTTTGGCTCTCCGCTGTAAGCGAGAATGGTGGCGGGTGCGAGAGCGACAAGACCTAGAAGAATTGATAGCATTGCCAAAGGAGAAGGATGTAAAATTTCTTGGTTTTGGCAAGGAAAATGAGCAAGAAAAATTGTTTCTCTTGACAAGCTTGTTCTATGGGAGGTGCTAGGTTATACAGTGGCATGAATGGGGTTGATGGCGATATTGAATATTCAGCGCACTACACAAACTACACTGCAGTCTAGATGACGTTTCTCAAAGCTTGATTTCGCCTATTTTCAGAAAGCTAGATATCTTTTTAAAGCGACCTACTCTGTAAAAGTGAGTATATTACTTGGCTCCTGACTGGTTAGAACCTTTGCATCAGTAGGATTCTGCAGAGGCGCAGCCCCATAGTATAGAGAATTGGCTGCGGAATATGCTGTTGCTGTGACTATTGATTTATCACACTGCTAAAACTATCTTCATAGTGTCTATAATGAAGCTGGATATATTAAACATGCTGTTAACATCCCCCTTCCTCACCCCGGCGAAAGCCCCAACTCCATGCATGGGCCCGTGTGTCCGTAGCCTCATTAGTCTTTCTCGATCCCATGCTTTTATTGCCAAGACAAGATTCAATAATTTCAAAGAATTGAATGCGGCTGCAGCTGGAAGGGTTGACCATTCTGGAAGCCACCGAACCTTGAAAGTCTAGACGCTAGCTTGGTGCCGTCGGGGCACGAATCTGCTTCGCGACTTATGCTGGACTGTGTCTGCGATGGCAAAGTTCCGCTGCTCTTTGCAAGTTTCGCAAGCCAAAGACAATATTCAAGTTATTGACGAAATGCACGCCAAGTATAAGCGTCAATATCGATGCCAAAAGTCTCGTTACCGTGGCTGAACAAATTGAACGCAAGAGGCTGGCGAGGGAGCAAGAACCTACGAGATGGTGTGACAATACTGTTAGTTGGTAATATTGTCACTTCAGCCGTATGATTAACTAAATAAGTACCAGCACTCTGGTCTGTGTCTCAAGAATTCTGCAAGACCCAAGCAGATCAACCTCAAGAATTGAATATGCACAGCATCGCCTGTTACCTCGCCCTCGCGGCCAATGTTCTGGGCAGCCCAGCCCAACCGGACCAGTCACCCAACAACCTCAAGGCCAACACTCCCCAGACTGCCAGTGGCTGCTACCACCAGTATGTCCTATGCCAGATTGCAAAGTCTTGAAATCACGGCGCGTACTTACACGATGCTAGCGCCTCCCCGACCTGCTGTCTCCCAGGAGTCTGCATGTGCCAAAACGGTAAGTTAAGTTTATTGCGATCAATCAGTGAAATATTACTGAGCTATCCAAAAGGTTGGATCTATGAGGTCAACATGGACCAGATGAGGGCCGGCGGTCACGGCTGTGACCCGCCTTGGGGGTTCATCGCCACGAGCCGTAGCGGACACCCCCGCTACTGCTGCTAAATGGCTGTGTTGAACTACCAGCAAGACTCATAAAGGCAGTCTCCATGTGCAAGAATAAGGGCTTTCGGAAGCTTAATGGGATATCCAACTTGTGAAGGAAAACACTGTAGTTGTGAAGTACAGACTGACTACCAAGGCTGACAGCCCAGGCACCAGTATCAATTGGTATATATGCTTTTTCGATAGTGGTTTCAAAAAGTTACACATCTCTGCCGACAATCGCCTCACTGTCTTTGATTCCATCATCTTCGATGCCATTGCAAGCTTGGCTACCATAGTCGCTGCTGTCTTGGCCAGTACTATGGTGACTGTCTCTATCATAGCCATCGAGCTTCTCTTGCCACTGCTGTGCTCTTGATTGGGCTCGTAGCCAAAGCAGCCATCACGAGAGCAGCCATCAAACCGAATGCGCGGAGAACGATACGAGTGTCCCACGCTCATGCTTGTTCAGACGGACCCGCGCCAGCTAAAGTCTGGTGCCTCTTCAACATCAATTTTCTTACCCTGTGAACTATTTGCTCATTTGGACGACCTCCGGTAGTCGTGTGTAGCGCTTCGTATCGGTGCGGCTAAATATTGCCCGCAGGATGCTTAATTGGTGTTGTTGGTAAGAGATAGGTATGCAGTCCAGGCGATACCAACGGTCGAGACGAACGGCTGTCGCACGTTAATTACCGACACATACAGAGACAAAAGCAGACTTACCAGCTGGTATTGGACAGGCATCAGGCGAAAGTTGACAAGCTGCACAGCCGGCCACACCACATAGTTGGCCTTAAGAGTCGGCAGATACATGTCGCGCAGCTTGTTGCTGACGGCGCGACGCCCGCCGCCCTCGGCCACCGTCATGGCAGTGAAGAAGAGAGCAACACCAAAGGGCGCAAATGCGATCTGATCCAAGGCCACACGCTTCAGCGCGGGACCAAAGGAGCTCGTCTTTGACATGGGGAAGAGGCGCTCGAGCAGCTTGAACCAGCGAAACTGGATGGGCGCGACGCAAAAGCCGTAGCCCATGAAGCGAGTGAGACGCTCAAAGTCAAAGGCGGGTGGGAGGCCGGTTGACGGGCCAAAACTGAGCGAGTCCTTCTCATAATAGGGGCTTTTGCGGCCAAGCTCGTGAAGTTCGACTGTGACGGTCTCGTCCTTGGCACCGCCGGGCTTGCGGACGACGCGGTGGCGAAAGGCTGTTATGACCTGGGCGACAGTATCTGCTATGCCGCCGAGAAGGGCGTTGGTGACCATCATGGTGATGACTGATGAGTTAGCTATGCTCATCTCGAAGGGATCGGCGGATTGATGGACGTACGCGGTCGCTCTTCGTACGAGGCATTGAACCTCGCCGTCAGTCGGGCGGCGAGCGCCATTTCGATGAGGAGGATAAGGGTATGAAGAAGCGGCTGTGAAGGGACGAGAGATCAGAAAATGCAATTAGAATTTGAGGTTTGATGGCTGAGCGGCACGGCACGCTGATGATGGCGATATAGAGTTGACAGCGTCACTGATCAACGCACCGGCGTGGAGCACGGGCATTGGCGGCGTTAGCGCCTATCGGTAAGGACACGTACGATGCGACCAAGAATATATCGGTTCACGGCAGAAGTCTGCAGAGGCGAGTCCCAAGCCATGCTGAGAAAGTTGATCGAACGTATTTGTAAAGTCGAAATATTGATGTGTTGCTGTTCGGGGTCGGGGTAGCGGAAGGCTTCGTGGCCTTGCCCGTTGGCCGGGGTTCGATGACGACACACGCGTGGGGGGGGGGGGGGGGTTCGGGGCCGGCGTGCGGCTGTTAGAGGCACGAGCCAGAGGAGAGTGACAAAGGAAGGATGATGGAAACAAGAGGGTTCGATGACAGACGAACGGGTAAAAAAAAAACGAATAGCGAACAGAAACACTGGACTGCCGGATGGATGAGGATGAGGATGTCGGAGAAGAAAGTCGGGGTCGGTCGCATGAGGTGTGGCGGAGGCTTGTGGCGGCAACTTGCAGGAGGGGTTGCAGGGGCTTGGGTGCCCTGGAGCCCATCAAATTTTGGCGCCTTGGCCACTGTATTTCCCCCCTCTTTTTTGCCCATGGCTTGCTGCCCCTGTGGCTTGGGCCGCTCACTGATCTGATGTGACATGCTCAATCTTTTCGTAAAGCCCTGTGCACAGTAAATGTCCGACCACAGATCAACGCGGGGTCTCTTACCCCCAGGAAGAAACACATCATACGTCATATTGGAGATAAGAGGGCATCACTCTGAGCTTTGATTAAATCGTTCCATCTAGTTACAGGTTCAACGCGACCGCTTCTGGAACACTGCTAAGCCACTGTGTCACTGCAGTGGAGACACCCCTAAAGGCTGCCCTGCACCAGCCACAGAAACTTGAGCCACGCCTCCTCCCCTTGCCGTTTCAGTCCAAACGAGCATGAGCGTTCACCCTGCACCGGCTCAACTACCGCGAGCAATCTTTTGCAGCTGCGAGTACGCGCCGTTGAAAATCTGCGAGTCGCCACCGTACGCATACTTGTCGCTGTTCTGCCAGAAAGTCTGGTACGACCAGCCGTTAGGGATCTCACCCACGGTACTCGCGTACCGGGCGAGGCTCAGCGGGGACTTTTGGCCAAACGCAGCACTGTTGCCTGTGCACGTCTTCCACCAGTCTGTCGTCGTATAGATGATGGGGTACTGAGTCGTCTTGGCCTTGTAGTGCTCGATAAAGCCACTGATCCAGTTGACCATGGCGCTCTGTGAGAGGCCGTAGCAGGTGGCGCCGTACGGGTTGTACTCGATGTCAAGCATGCCCTAGACACGTCAGTACGCGTTGTACACATCAACAAATCGCAGCTCGCGCACCGGCAGGGTGATGCCATCGCCGCTCCAGCCGCCGCCGTGGGCCAAAAAATAGTCAGCCTGCACAGAACCAGACGAGCGGTCGGGCAGCGCAAAGTGGTAGCCGCCGCGGATGAAGCCAGCGTTCGTGGCGCCCGTGTACTGCGAACTGAAGCTGGACGAGGTGAAGCCCGTCCCCTCGGTAGCCTACATCGTCAGCATTATCCCAGTTTCTCATGGCGCTCGGCACGTACCTTGATCATGACAAAGCGAGCGCCGCTGCTGTAGGCCGCAGCCCAGTTGACGGTGGGCTGGTAGCCAGAGACGTCAAAGCCCTGCACCGTGGCAGAGGCGATGGAGGCAAGGCCGACGATGCCGGCGACAATGGATGAGAAGGACTTCATCTTGATTACTGTCATTGCAATGCAAACTTCTTCCTTTCCAAACGGGAACACACTGCCGTATTTATAGCCGATGCTTCGGCACATTCCACTGACACTGAGGCCATTCGCTTCCATTGCAACCTTGAACGCAAGTCATCGTGCTGATCACCGTTGCGCCGATACCCCTGCCCCGCGATCCAAATCCTGACCGACCGTGGGAAACTCCGTCAGCCACCAGACTCCGAGTGCCGCTGGCATCTGCTTCGTTATCTTAGAATCGAAGAGGAAAACGTGCTGCCACTCGCTCAACTATAGGCCGCACGTGGTGGGACGGAACTCGACAGGAATCGCGGCTGAAGTTGGTTGGTGGGCCCAAGAACGAGGAGAGCGAGCAGTGCATTGCAGCTTATCTTCGTACCACTAGCTGCCGTTTGCCTTGCAGTTTTGTCTGTCCATACTTGCAAAGCTGGCCTGGGGCGTACTCCTTGAGTGTTCCGTGGGCGAGATAGGTCCGTTGATCCTCGCGGACCTCGGGTTGACGTGCACAAGATCAACTGTCTATGACCGGGAATATTCAAAACACAATCTTGCGTATAACACAATGACCCGAACTCCAAGTACAACCTCGTCCTTACGGCGCAAAAGCGCTGGCAGATCGCTTCGCTAGCGTCGATGCAGGCATGTTCCCCGTGTCTGGTAATAATCCCTTGGCGAGACGGTATATTTGGCCACTGGTCCAATAGCGCCTTGATTATTTAACAAGAAAAGGTCTAGCTGACATAATTTAGCCAGTAATGCATTCTGCGCTTACCAACCGAACCTTATTACCACGCAGGCATCTCCGTTCAGCTTTACGAACTAGTCAATGTCGTAGGTGAGATTTCCGGCCCGCCTCTGTCCTACTATGTAGCTTGTGCTCGCCATCGAGAGTGTTTTCTTGTTTTCTTGAGATACGTGACCCTGTGGCGCCGCCTCGCTGTCATTGTCACTATTTATTCGAGGCGACCCCGCCAGCAAGTCGACATTATGCTTATGACATTACGGCTTTCGCATGGATGTTGCTGCAAGTGCCCTACGTTGGGAATGCCGATCCCCCCGCTCTCTGCTCGCTACGATACAATCCGGCCTTGCGGAGCTGGCCGATGGCTCAAAAGGGAAATGGACACCGCCAGCCAGTCGAGCACGTCGAGTTACAGCAACACCTGCCTCGACCGAAGAACTAATTGGACGGGCGCAAAAAGCCAAGTATAGTTTTGAGATTTCCTGCTCGGTAGAAAGTCAAGCCGACATTATTGTATAACAGAAAATGGCGTGACTGTAGTCTTACTCTCTTATAGAGTGGCGACCACAGAATGTGCATTATTACGCATCACCCGGTTAGGAATCGCTTGCGAGCTTCTGCCTCGAATACCAGAATTTGAAAAGGAGAATGAATATCCTGCCATCAGGCAGCATTGGTGCCCCGACGAAAAGAGCTATCCCACTCGACCACGGGATCACCAATCTCAACCTGCAGCAAGAGTCGGCCCCAGCAGCCGGTTCAAGTCACTGGATGAGCTCATAACTTGCCCACCAGCCTGTCTGGCGAGAAGCAACCAGCAAAAAATCTCATCTAATTTATTGCCACACGTCCAGATCTTGCTGTATTTAGCTGTGTTGCATGCGCTTGCGCAGGTACCGCGCCGCAGGGTCGTCGCACGAGGGTTTGTCTCAGTCACCCACACTAATTCGGTGCAGCCTTTGTTGCACAGCACCTCGAGAGTCAACTCAGCGAAAAAACTTCATTGAAGAAAGATTCACTGATCGGCACGTCATGATGCGTCACTAGTTCCGTCGTTCTTGGTATGTGAATACAAATTGGGTTATTGCGCAAGCTGCGCGGCCTCACCGTGACCGCTGCCCAAGAAGAAGCTTAATCATTCATGTAGATCAAACTCCCCAAAGAAGAGAAGTCAGGCACCTCTAGGCGGTGTTGGTCACGACTGTCTTGCGGTTTCTTGGGCTCAACCTTCTCGACTCGGCCAGTACGCGACAGCCAAGAAAAGCCAAGCCAAGCCAGCCAGCTACGGATCGCACAAGATCGGACCAATCTGCGGATCCTCCTATTTTGGCTCCCTCAAAATGTTGTCGATCTCCGTGCAAGCTTTACAAGCTTTCAAAAGCTGATAAGACGAGGGCGAGGGCGTATCTACCACACACGGCTATCACAGCTAGTTATACTTTGTCGCACAAGGGAACGGAAGCTCCCGATTGGCGGTCACACCCCTGTCACGCTTGAGATGGCATTCTTACAATAGGCAACGGAGGTTGCGACACGTTGCAGCGGCGCCGATCCGCCAACATCACGGCCATGCCCGCACGGCAACGCGGCACATAGTGCACTGCGCCACGGGGAGAGAACAGCTGAAAGCCAGTAATTACACAGGATGCGCAAGGCTTTGGAAACACCATGATGTCCTAATCGTGATTTTCAGCGGAGCCGCGGATCATCCCACAGCGGGCAATCAAGTAGATCCTTGATCGAAGCTTGTAATTAGAGCCATTGGGTCACACTACGATGGCGTCTGACGTCAGTGTTGGTCCTTGTACACCAGTGTTCCACAACGCCTATCGTCAACGTACAATAGTCGACTTGGACGCACTTTCCCGGGGTAGGGTGACGCAAGCTAGTAGCAGATCGCCCAGTAAGAGGAAGCTCAAAGTCGCACCATAGCTGCATGTGACGGCGTTATCACAGAACTCTATCGTGAATTCGCGCACCACACACCCCTGAAGACTTATCTATCAGAGTTCAGAACGTGTATATAAAGCATGACCGGATCTGCTGCTTTATGCTGCTCCGCATTCTGGCGTCGTAACCAGCTTTGATAATTCTGACCAACAAGTGACTCAACACCAAAACGTGCATCATGGACGCATTATTCCAAGCACAAGCCAAGTTCCAGGCCGCCCGCGGTCTCACCAAGGTCCGCGCCAAGCCCAACCAAAACTACAAACGCCACGGCACAAAGTCATACGTCTACCTGCTGAACCGCTTCGGCTTCGAGCCCACAAAACCCGGCCCGTATCACCGCATCCAGACCCTGCAGCAGCGCGGCCTCGCACACTCACACATTGCCGTTGGCGGACGCGCGGCCATGACCTCGCGACTAGCCAAGACAATCGACGCCGACGGCAAGCAGACAGGTGAGGTTACGGCCGAAGACCAGCAGAACGACTCTGAGTACCTGTGCGAGGTGTCTATCGGCACACCGCCACAAAAGGTGCTTCTCGATTTCGACACTGGCTCATCTGATCTATGGGTACGCTTCACCTTTTCTACCGTCACTCGTTTCCGTGGCGCGGGCACTGACCTGCATAGATCTTTTCCACCGAGCTGAAGAAGGCCATCCAAAAGGGCCACACCGTCTTTGACCCGTCCAAGTCGTCCACCTTTAAGAAGCTGGCCGGCCAGACGTGGCAGATTTCCTACGGCGACGGCAGCTCCGCCTCTGGCGACTGCGGCAGCGATAACGTTACTATTGGCGGCCTCACGATTGAGAACCAGACCGTCGAGCTCGCCTCGAAACTCGCCGATCAATTCGCTCAGGGCACCGGCGATGGACTCTTGGGTCTCGCCTTTCCCGCCATCAACACGGTCAAGAAGAACGGGCAACCCGCGCCCGCGCAGACCCCCGTCGCCAACATGATGACGCAGGGCGACATACCCAAGGAGTCGCAGCTCTTCACCTCGGCATTCTACAGCGAGCGCGACGCAGACGGGCCCGAGTCCTTTTACACCTTTGGCTACATTGACAACGACCTCGTCAAGGCGTCCGAAAAGGAGATTGCATGGACAGAAATTGATTCGTCTCAGGGCTTCTGGATGTTTCCCTCGACGAGCGCCTCCATCGCCGGCAAGCAGCTCAAGCTCGACGGCAACACGGCCATTGCCGACACGGGCACCACCCTGGCGCTTGTGTCGGACGAGGTCTGCGACGCGCTCTACAAGGCCATCCCCGGCGCAAAGTACGACTCCCGGCAGCAGGGCTACGTGTTTCCGCTCACTACCAAGCCTGAAGATTTGCCAGAGTTTCAGGTGGCCGTCGGCGACAACCTGTTTGTCATTCAGCCCGAGGACCTGGCATTTGCGCCGGCCGACGACAAGAACTGGTACGGCGGCGTGCAGTCCCGCGGCAACAATCCCTTTGACATTTTGGGCGATGCGTTTCTCAAGTCTGTCTATGCCGTAAGTGTTGCGGAATGATGCAGTTTACTTTCTTGCTCTTGTTGGTGTAAGAACTTCTTTGCTGATATGTTTTCAAATAGATTTGGGACCAGGGCAATCAGCGCTTCGGTGCTGTCCCCAAGATTGAGAAGACGCAGAACTTGACTCCTCCCAAGACTCAGTAGATTACGCCATCCACGTTATATATCATGATACAGCATCTCGACAACATGTGCGGCCATAGCCGAGTAATAAATCTAGAGCCCGTCAAGATCTTTCCCACAGTCTAATGCCTCTCAAAATTAGGCAACTAATACTAGTTTTTTAGTATAGTATATCTCTATTTTTAGTAGTATTTTAACTAACTACCCCACTACTTAGCCACTATTTAGGCTTACTAAAATTCTATTACTACTATAATAAATAAAGATAAAATAGTAATCTTTATTATTAATTTTAAGAAGCTAACATTACTCTAAGGTATCTATTACTACCCTCTACTCCTTTATTTCTATACCTAGCTAGTTAAGGATTTAAGTATACTAAAGAGGCTACTTACGTCTTAGAGTTATAAATTTACCTTTACTAGAAGTAATATAGTTAGCTATATATTAACTTAAAAGAGGGGCCTTTCTATTAACCTAGTAAGAATATAGTATAAAAATGATACTTCTAGAGTCTAATATACTAATATCTTATAAGCTAATATACATAGTAATTATATCTATAATATAACCTAATATATTATTTTACTATATTATAGTTATCTAGGCATCTTTAGAATGCCTTCGCTATTACACGTAGGATTAAGTCCTAAATACATCGCGTATACTAGCTAGGACTATACTACCTAGGAATATTATATATCTCTTAGGAGTATCTTCTTTACGCACCTTAAACTTACTTAGGCGCTTAGGGTTACCCTATAGTGCACGCGTAAGCTATAGCTACTTTAGCTCCTTCTCTAGACGTAATAGCAGTCCTAGGTATATACTACTACCTCCGGATAAAACGATAGCCTTAAATATAGACGTATAGATATCTACACTAGTAGCCTAGATAGTATTAAATAGGAATTTGCCTAGGCTAGGCGACTCGTTATTAGCTAAGTAAGGATAGAATAGGTGTTTAAGGGCCTTAAGCCGCTTATTTCCTACGTAGATAACGCGGCCGTTAGGGACTATATAATTTCCCCCTAAAACTATTATATATTCACTAAGAGCCTTATCTAGCTCAAGGTCATATAATATATAGTAAAGCTTCTCCTTAGTCTAGCGTATAGTCTCGAAATTAGCGTTTTAGTTTAGGGCATAGCTATAATAGAGGAATAGCTTAATAAGTTACGAGTAACGTCGCGTCCTATAACTAGCGAACAGAGAAGGAGGAATAGCGTTACCGCTACTATAGTAAGACGTATTCCTACTCCGGCAGGATAGCAGCTCCGGCTAAGCACCTTATAGACCCTCCGCTAGAAGACGATAGTTAAGGGGCGCTCCTTAAACATCTAAGGTAGTTAATATACGGGCGAGCCTTAAGCCGGCTCGCCTTATAGCTAAGGAGAATCCGCGGAAGCGCCGTCGCCTTAACGACTAAGCAGGTAACTTAATTATCCCTAACTAACTTAAAGTATTATATATAAGGTTTATTTCAGCCTATTCTCTACTATTCCGTCTCGTTAACTATCCTAAGTTTTAAGCGCTCCTATTATACCTTAATAACGACGTTAATACGTGGCTACCTAACACGTATAAAACGATTAAGAAATAGATAATGTAATAGTTTAATATAGAGAAGGTAAGAATAAAGTACGGATATAGGCAGCTAAGTTAAGAATTTATATTAGCTATAATCTTTAGACGTCGCCTAATTACTTAGCTATACTTAGTATAGTCTTATATTTATATTATAAAAGACTACTAACTAGAGTGTTATATATCAGCCTTAAAAGATATTAATAGTAAATATAACAGCTCTTACCTTATAGCTATAGTCTTAGATGTAGTAAAGAACTAGGGCTTTATGTTAAAGCTTAGGTTCTTTATAATAGATAATGCTATAAATAACGATAACTTATAGGAATAACATTACTCTCTCTTAGCCTTCTATGCTAATTTAACATTTACTATGACCTAAAAGTCTACTAACTTCCCTACTAGGGTTAGATTATTAACCTTACTACTAAAGCTTTCCTCTTTATTTATAATAAAGAGACGCTTAAACGTAATAAGTCTAGAAATAGGGTATTATTAAAGGATATATAAGCTTAGCAGGAATAGGGGCTACTTAGTAAGCTATATAACTTTATTATCTTTATCTAGTAAAGAGTATAGCAGAGCTATAAGTTTCTTACTCTTAGTAGTAACTATAAGCTCGCGTAAGATAATAAGATAAGATAAAGCTTATAGTATAGTATACTACGGATAGTACTAAACCTTTATAAGGTAATTAATAGTTATATTAATAAATAGAAGGAAACTAAATTTATAGGAGACGAGCTATCTATAGATAACTAGGCTATTCTAAAAAAGATTTAGGCCTTTTTAGAGAAGTTAAAAATAACTACTAAAGCTCTTAAGTTATTTTTTATTACTTTTAATTATATTCTCTTAGCTATAGACTTTATACTCGCCTAGTTTAAAGTAAAGAAGGCCACTAGTTATAATAATCTAATAATAAGTCTAATATATAACTCTAGGTAGATAGATAAGTACTATTATCTTACTAATAAGTTACCTGCCTATATAGCTATAAATATATACAGGTATATAATATATATACTAATTAACTTTATATACTTGCCTTTTATCCTATTATAGCACTAAACAAGAGCTAGAAAATATTCCTGAGGGTCTACCCTACCTTAATAGAAATCGGCATAGAGATTTGCTGCGCTGGTTTTAGCTGTGTTAGATTACAGCTTTTATCGTTTTAGTTCTCGCTGCGAGCTCCGGGGATGGTGGCGCCTAGGCGCAATTGCGAATTAAGGACGATGGGTGAATAAGGCTACCGTCGCGGGTCAACCATGAGGATGTAGCAGCCTAGGCGGTCAGGAAACCATGCTTTCTGACTAGTGCTAGCTTTATGATAGAGGAGGACGATCTACTCTTTCAGCTGAGGGAGGGGAAGGAAAACCTCTCGTGGACAAAGATCCACTAACGTTTTAAAGCCTCGTTTCCTGCGCTGTCCCGTTGGAGCTTTCAAGTACGTCTACTCCGTACACGGTGTTGATTCACGACACTACGACCTTACGCACCAGGTTTATACCTGAGATATAGAAGCGGTGTTGTCGAGGCGCCATCATGCCGAAAGTATGTAATTGTAGAGGCGCCTGAAAGAAATTTATTGTAATCTGCCTCCGTCTTGCAATCAGCCGATCCCGCGGGTTTGAACTTAACGTATGGAAAAGGGCCAACGGACGGACCGACTAACAGTACAGTCTGGAACGTCTAGACCATCTTTTTGGCTACTAAGAGCGCTGACCACATATATGTGCAATACTAAGAACATTGTGCTTGCTGACTTGCGAATTGGCTGGCATTGCATTTAGCGATGACGATGCGAAGCGTGTGCATTGTAGTAATGCTTGGCTCAGAAGTTCAGAGAGTGCATCAGCACATTTCTGTCTATACGAAGACCATCTACCCACTGCCGGCGACGCCGCCACTCCATTCTGACCGCGGTCTCCGTTGTATACTTAATTCATAATATACTTATTCCTTAATATATTAGACTATATATAAGCGACTTCTACTGTAGGAAGAAGTATTGGATTTCTTTTAGTTAGTTAAGTCTAAGATGAATAGAGTAAGTAAATTGGTAAATATTTTGAGAATTCTAAATGAGGTTAGAATCTCGTTTGAAGCGGCTTAAATCTCGTCTTTTTGAGTCTATTCGCGATGGTTCGGAGCTAACAGGTGGTGGGTGTCTGGCAGCTTAGATGTGGACATTTCAGGTACGGCCACGAGATAAATATGCTCTACTCCGTAGTCTGAATTTGGTGTGGCCTGAGCCGCCACTGCATGATGATCGTCTCGACATCCTTGTCTCAAAATATTATTACTGGAATTTAATGGACGCCCAATCGCGGCTAAATCGCTGGTTACGCACCCACTAATTTTTGACTCGAATCAGACCCAGCAATATAGTTATAGCACCACGATTCGGACACCAACTCTACTTCATCCCCACAAAGCGGCTGGTACCACAACGCAGCTCTTTCTTACTCGACTGGCTGGGTGCCTGACGTGGACTTGGATTTAAGCCTTACAAAAATATCCGGGAACATTGCAAAAAGAAGCAGGGGTGGGTGCTCTGGTACCCTCCAATGTTTGCTTGTTTACAGAGGACGGTGTAATAAGGAGCCGTATTTTGCCTTCACATTGGCCTTGAGATGGCTACAAAAGATCGTATGTGGGCATTACGTCCATTCCTGTTCGGCCCAAACACGTGGGATAATATAGGATGCAATCATGCACCGGTGGGAAACCGACAATCTCGTATACCGGCCGTACTTGTGAGCCGAGCTTCGCTAAGCCGATATGATGGGCCCTAAAGGCATACGAGTAAGCATAGTGAGTAAATTAACCGGGGAATCGATGAACCTGACTTAGGATAGAAAGTATATTGTATGAATAGGTCTTGAACTTCTCACATAATTTAAACCCTTGCTAATCTTCAGGCCAAGTCTTAGTACAGAGTAGTAAAGGGCAATTTCTCATTACTCGTAACGCCTCAATGCTATAGAGCACTGGCAATATCTAATGACTACAAAGCTATGTTTATAATATCAGCTAATACATTTCGAGCCTAAACTGGGCGCCACTCCTTTACCCCTTGTTACACTCTGCTCACCAGGGAGGAACAAACTGAGCAGATAGCCGCCTCTACTGGCGGGACCATCAAGCGCGCTGCGCTGACTCGGTACAGGTCGTGACTTGAAACCCAAGCCTTGGCAGCGGTCTCGCACTCCTTCCCGGCTGCAGTCTGTATCGTCATCTCATTGCTATTGATGCTCTCTTCGACTTCTAGCGGGAATGAGGCCACAATTGCGGGCTGCCACCTACACCGAAGGCGATCATACGTGACTTGGACATCGCACTCTCACCAGTTGCTGTTTCTTCCTTGCCTTGGCGAGAAGATCACGGCTGTCCATGTCTGCGATGCCGTTGCCTCAAAATGATATGGGTAGCTCACAGCTAAGCCGCCGGACTTGTTTCAAGTACAGCGGACTTAGCATACTGATAGAAGATACTCCGCACAGCGGTTAAAATGTCCCACCTTCTTCCTTTTAGTACCCTAGTAGGCACCGTAGTACGAAAGCTACTTTATAGGCAGTGGCCAAGTTACTACTAGGATTCTTGACATTAATGAAGATAAAGTAAAGTTATATGAAATCCTTCCATAAGAGGGCCAGGTCACGAGTCGCGAGTACTTTTCTCACTCGAGATAAGAGTATAAAGAAGACTATTCCTCTCGACGAAGTAGAGATCAAAGCAGCATCTAAACCACAACGCATCTTGACCATAACGCAACCGTCAGCAATCCACCATACAGTCTTCACCCCTATTACATCCATCTTTAAAAGGACACAAAATAGCACATCACCAGCACAATGAGGTACTCTGTCGCTCTCGTGCCTGTCTTTGTCGCCGCCTCCCTCGCCGGTCCTATCGAGACTCGTCAGGATAAGAAGCCCTTCGTCGAGCGCCCTGATCTGGACTTCTGGATGAAACAGTGCCAGTGTCAAAGAATGCGGCTAGCACGAAGAAGGTAGAAGGATAGATAGCAAGATAATCACTATAATATAGTAAAAGAATAGTAGTAGTTTCTAATTAATAACTTTATTAATTACTAGAGGAGAGAAGTCCTCCTCTAAT
>JARJPP010000246.1:0-27118 GCA_030782485.1 Beauveria brongniartii
TGATTTAGGTGCCCTGCCGAGAAGTGGGTGGTGCCGAGAAGTGGGTGGCCGACGTTATAGACTCTCGCGTGAGCCAAATAGCATGCGCCAGCGTGTGCCTCAACAAACTTACGGGCAAGCCAAATAGCATGTTACTGTACTCCGCACGGTGAAGGACAAAGTCTTGGCGAACAGTATTTAAAGCATACGCGACGCATCAGGAGCCAGTAGGTGCTGAAGCATGCGCTCGACAGCCGCAGCTGGCCCCTGCTCTTCGGCTTGGGCGCAAGTTCCCTTTGACCAGCGCCACAAGCCGCGTGGCTTCGTTAGCTCAGGCTAAGCTACGCTCAGGCTGCCAGGCCCGCGCCCAGGCAGGCGGCTGCGTACATTCCAGGGCAGGCACAGAGACGGGCCGTCATGCACAGTCTACCGCCATCTCGTTGCTTTTCCTCCTCCAAGAAGGCGTTCTGGAGATCAAAGTTGGCAATTTCATTCAGATACGCACTGAAAAATGTTTTAAACCCAGGCTCATGCCGCATCATCTGGCCGCGGACCGAATCCGTTGCATCACCTGGTAAGATAAATTTTAGCATTAAAATGGCAACCAGCGTGGACATCCACGAGCTGCGCCGTCCTGCCGTGGATGTCAACGCTGGTGGATGTCTACCCGAGGATAGTTTGTGACGGCCCTGCTGCTAGGATGTCTATTGTGTGCTAGCCTCGATAACGGCTGGCCTGCCAAGGCTATTGCACAGTGGAGGATGGTTTTGTAGTGCCAGCCTTTGGGCGAGGATGTCCTCACAGAGCTGTCCTCAAGTCATGCAGTTGACTGCTGGTAGTTCTGCAACCGCACAAACGCCTTAGATCACTAGATGCGGGTAAAATGTTTTATTTTCTGACTAACTTCGCTTAGGCAAAAATTTACTACTAATTCTCGATTAGACCTCAAAATGAACGTTAAACTCATTTGAACTTATTTCTGGAGCCTCACCGTCTTTTTTTTTTTCGGGAGCAGTGGCTTGTCTCGTCGTTCCTCCTGCTGGGCGTGTCAAGCATATTGCAAGTGCTAGATGGAGCCACATGACCGTCGACCGTCTGGAGAACAGAGTGGATGAATATTAGATAGCTTTGGAAGTGGTTAAACTACGGCTAGGACAGAGCGTTTAACCAGTTAGCTACTATGAAATTCGGCCAGGGCTAAACTAGTAAGTAGAATATATAATAGTATACCTAGCAATTCCTTTATAAGGCTAGTTAGTATTATAGAGTAAGATATAAGGAATTAATATACTATATAAAAAGGTCTTTAATTATATTTTTATTTATAGAAGAATAGGTATATAAAGATATTATATTTTAATATTATATAGTATAATATAGAGTAAATTATGAATTTAAGTGCTTAAGTATTAAAACGTAAAAGTGCAAAAAGTGGTATCAATGGTGCACCGTACCGATCTACAATAAATGTTGACCGAATCCAATCGACGGCAGCTAAGCTAAACAAGGCTGACAGCAACGGGCTGAGACTATGCCAACTTTTCTTCCAGCTACCGTTTACAAGAACAAGGGTGAGAGAGTAATATCCAAAGGTTCATTTATTCGTTTGCGGCTGTTGATCAATAAGTCTGCCCAGATTATGCCAGGCAAACTTTGATTAGGATCTCGGCCGCCAAGAGATAGCAAAGTACACATAAAAATCCAACAAAGACGCATTCAAAAGCAAATGACAATCTAACCCAAATCACACACAAGGTAACAAGACAACCCAATTCCATCTCTGCAATGCTCCCTTAATTTGCAGCAGTGCTGAAGTAGACTCTGGCAGTGAACAAGTCCGCACAAGGGACCGTTATTGATGCGGCCTGTGACTTGCTTGCCAGAGCCCTTCTTTCCTACACTTTTTGATCCGCCATTCCTCTGCTCTGACTTCGAAACAACGTCTGCCTCTTATCCAACAGGCCCAAATCCCACCATCCTTCGATGCGCTCCAGTAGCGTCTTGCGTCGTGACCTCGCCCTGGCGGGTAGAGCGACGATGGCCGCATCTTCCATCTTTGGCGGCGCGTCGGTGGGGGCACTGATACCTGTTGTCGCTAGCACAGGCACGGGGGGCACTGGGGGGAGCGACGCGAGTGGCCGAATGGCACGTTTTGCCGTCGACGACTTTGCTCTCTTCATCACCCCTACTGCTGCCGGCGGAACGACGGGGTGGTGCTTGTCAGGGGAGGAGCAGGGCTCGCGATACGGCAGCGGCATGGGCACATTTACAATGCCCAAGTCGTCTGCCGAGTCACTATCATCAAACTTGGCCGTCTGCGCCATGGCCGTCGTCCCCAGGCTCCTGACCTGCGGCCGCCGCGCCGCAGCAACAGGCGGCCGCACCCTCGCCCACGCCGTTCCTCCTCCTCCTGCATCAGCATTCCCTCCACCCCTCCCCGCCGCCGCCGGCCTCCCGCCGCCACACCTTCAATCGAAATCCTTGGGCGGAGGCGGGGACTTGAGGCGGCGCCACAGGCACGCCGTCGTCGCCGTCGACAGGACGAAGAGCACGCACAGGGCGACACTGATGCCCCAGATAGACTTGAGCTGCAGGCACGACGGCTTGCTGGGCGCCACCCACTCAAACGTGTTGCCCTCGAGCCGCTTGACGTTGGCAAAGAGCGAGCTGAGGAAGACGGCCGTGTTGCCTTTGCCGGGGAACGCGTTGCAGTTGAGGTAGCTGACGGGTTTGCCCACGACGCAGGCGACGACGATGCCGGCAATGAGGCACAGAGAATCAGCGGCCGTCGCAATGAGCAGGGGGAGAAGCGAGTCCCAGTAGAGAATGTAGCTGATGATAACGTAGACTTCAGCAAGACAGGCCTGTATTTTTTTTTCTTAGGTTAGTCCTGCAAGATCCATGTACTTTGCATGATTCTCCCACTTACAACAGCGAGGGTGCCGATTAGGGCGGGAGGTACCGCATAGGATGACACCACAATATCGGCCACAAAGCTCGCACTCAGGCCAATGATGATAACGAGCCCGATGAACTGCATGGCGCGCATCACAGTAAAGGTAAGACCCAAGGCCCCGAGAGCTGGAGGTGCCGCCATGGTGGGAAAGGATGTCGGCGTGCGAAGCGAGAGCCGGGGGCGTGTGGTACAATTGGCGGTGCGAAGCGGGAGGCGCTTGGCGTAGAATGGGATCTGAGCAGGTGAGCTGCTCGTGGGAAGAATTTTGGGCGAAAGTGAGCTGCCTTCTCGAACCCAATTGACGGGCTGAGAAAATAAAAGAGGGAAAGGGAGAATAGACAAAGGATTAATCAAAGCTTTTGGGAGTGAATGCAAAAGAACCGGTCTTCTTGAGTAAACAAGTGCGAGTGTTGGGGAGGGACTGGGTGCCCGTGTAAGTGCAGTGCGTGATGATGCAAGACAAGAACTGGACAGTAACAAATGAAATAAAGCAAAGACTCAAGGAAAGAGACTGAAAAGGAAAAGAAAAAAAAAGAAATCTCTCGAGAATTGATTGCTTGAAGAATGTCTATCGAAGCAAAGAAAAGCGAAATTCCAGAAGAGGGAAGTCTGCCAATCTTTATACAACTCCGACTCTGTGCTGCTCTGACACACCTTGCGAGGCACAGCCGTCCGCGCCGGTAACTACAGTCACGCTCTACCGCAGACATGCACACCTCTGAACCCCCCTCCCAAACAACTTCACCTTGGCTGTAAATCATGCTCCATCGAAACACATAGATATTTTTGTTTTGTTTTTCCTTGTCCGATCCGCTAGGTAGGGGCCCGTCCGCTCTCAAGTGGTTGACACGACTCGCAACTTGAGACGGGCCACTAGTATCGCCAGCCGCCGACGCCAGCCAATGACGGCCCACCACCCCCCATCTAAGCGCCCAACCTGTCCCATCACCAACCATCAGGGGATTGCGCAACAATGAGGTGGTGGTGGTAGGCTGACGCCACGGGCATCGGCTCCAGTCATTGAGGCTCAATGTGCTATTTTCCATGAGAAGCGTGCGTGCGAACAATAATTGAGGGTCATGGTGCTACGGGTGCTACGGTGCTACGGACTTGCCACCATTACAAGCGCTACAGCACGCCACAATGTTTGCGATCGATGGATCAAAAGGCCAGAGTGGGCGAGATGAGTGGCATCCTGCGTGCCCGGATCTGCATCTTCTAGCGTCCGGATCGACAGGTCCAGACTTGCTTGGCTGCAGGCAACCTTCTTCGCGACGGCAGGTGGACACGTCCACCGAGGGACGGGTCAATTATAGTAGCACCAGGTACGCCAATCTAAAAACAGCCTATTTTGGAAAAGAAAAGATGCTTGCCCTAAACTCTATCAAAATAAATATGTGTCACCCTGCTTCAGCTCCGATTCTTTGCCAGCCCCACCCCGTCCATTGGCTCAAAGCTGCTCTGTCTGCTCCTGTATTATAGAGAGGCTTGCAGAGTCCTGATTCAGCCAAGCAGGTCGCCGGAAGCTGAGCCACCACCAGTTCCATATCCAGAGCCACCCGTCGTTTGAGAGTTTGACGCAGAGGAGCCCCATATGTTGGCGCTGCTCTTTTCCTTGGCCAATTGGCCCAGGGCAGGGCCGGATGTCGGCGTGCTTGTCTTCTTGATCCCGGCACTGGCCTTGCCCCACAGAGCCCCAAAGGCATCACCCCCGGCTGCCGGAGTCGCTGGCTTGCTGTTGCCCTGGACGGGTCGCGTGTTGGCCATGGTCGTAGGTCCAGAGCTTGCTGTGGTAGGGATCGTGGGCGTGCTGACTTGTGTGCTTGCCTGAGACTGGATGCCGCTAAAGTAATTGGGTCCTGATTGCTGGAAGCCAGCGGGGGCCGCAAATTTGGCCGTCTGCGTAGGTGCAGCAAATGCATTGTAGTTGACGCCAGGGGCAGCCGATGTGCTTGCCGATGGCGACAGAGCGGCGAATGCTTGGGAAGACGAAGCCTGCGTGGGTGCGGCTGCGGGAGGGGCCAGTGGCTGGCCAAAACCGGTCGCGGCAGCAGAGGGCTGTGCCGAGGGCGCAGCAGACTGGAAGTCGTCGAACTCATCATCGTCGTTATTAGCGGCAGCGGGTGCATTACTAGGGCCAGCGAGGTCTGCGAGTCCCGAGCCGGCGGCGGGAGCTGGTGCGCTCGAGGTAGTCGCGGGCTCGTCGAAAGAGAACAGATCGACTTCAGGCTCCTTAGGCTTGGCAGCCTCGGGGGTCGTCTTCTTTATTCCAGCGCGCTCGGTCCTGGCTCTTCTTGTCGAGCTGGCCGCGGGTCTGTCGCCCTCATCAAACTCGTCATATTCTTCGAATCTGTCTGATCGGCCGGCAGTGCCGCCTTCTTGGTAGTCACTGGATTGACCACCGAAACCACCGCCATCGCCGTACACTCCGCCGGAGTATCCGCCATATGAGGTAGGGCCACCTCCTGAAGACTCGGGACCGAAACCTCCGTAGCGACTGCTGCCAGAGAAACCCCCGCCAAACGACGTGCCGCCTTCCACGCCAGTATATTTGTTTTTGGTGG
The DNA here is from genome assembly GCA_030782485.1 of Beauveria brongniartii. Taxonomy (NCBI): domain Eukaryota; kingdom Fungi; phylum Ascomycota; class Sordariomycetes; order Hypocreales; family Cordycipitaceae; genus Beauveria; species Beauveria brongniartii. The sequence goes on from JARJPP010000246.1 coordinate 5,500, forward strand.
CCCGAGATTTCTTACGCTCGGCTCTGATCCGTTCAACATCGCCTAAAAGCTCGGCGAGTTCCTTCGCTCGGTTTCGTACATTGATGCCCTGATCTTTGCCGTTTTGGTCGATGAAGTGGAACTGGCGCAGCATCTTCAGTAGGGTAATGTGACCTCGGGCATCATCAACAACCCTCTCGGAACCGTGCTTGATCAAGAACTCTAGCAGCTGCAGAGCCTTATAGATCTGGCGCCAATCCTCGGCCGACTTTTCAGTGAAGCGGCGGTATATCATGGGCATAATCTCGTTGAGTGTTTGGCTATGCGCAGTCAGATAAATGTCACAGCTATTTATAGCGATGCCGCTTACTAGCTGAAAGTACCGTTGGCGATTTCTTGCATCGTTGTGGACGAGGCACCCCACGGTTCGTTATTTGTCGCCTCTCGGACCTTTGAGGGTATTAGTTTTGGCCTGCGAGGCTGGTCGCATTACAAACCTTGGCCTCCATCTCTGTATAGTTCATGACAGCTGATTCTGTATTAGCAGGGATACCTGACAGGCACCTCGGTCTGCCACATACCATTTTGAGCCTTGCGGAACCCGGCCTTGATATCATACAAGGTCAGGTTCGACACAGTGCTCTTGAGATCGTTAAAGTCCATCTTGAAGAGGCTGTCTCCGGGACCTTGTGATAAAATGGTCTGGTCCAGTCAATTGACGGGCACTTCAGGTTTTGCCAATGGCTAGCGAATCCAGCATCTATGCGCGCCTTGACTATGGCTCCAGGAGGCCGTCGTCTATGATCTGGACACGGTGACGTGCCTTGCCACGATTATGCGTCACGTGATATACAATTGACCTGGAATATCTGCACGTCAATTGGAGGTGTATTGACGAAGTGGGAGATGCGAAAACGAATGGAAAGTAATGCATATAGTATATTCTCTATGAATTCACATCGACATCTGCAACTTTTTGCGTGATCTAGGTGATGCTGGCTCTCGTTGCTTTCGGCAGTCTGCTTTCTGGTGGCAGAAGATACCTGAAACCTTAGGCCGGAATGGCTCTGGCGCTGCTGGGCCGGCCTCACCAAAAGTTTTTCCCTCTCAAAGATACAAGCTTGCCCCTGACCTTTGCCATTAATTCTCACCATCGCACTTTGTACAATAATTTTCAACCCGACTTTACAGGTACGTGGCATCTCATTTCATCACCATCTGTGATCTGCCAATTTGGCAAAAGGGAAGATACGAGGACGCCAACGGGATACTCGCCGCCTTCATTCAGCTGCTCTCAGGCGCTCTTTTCTCATCGCAGCCTCAAACAGCGTTGTCGCATCGGAAGCAATCGGCTCTTGCACCTAGGCAACTGGGCTGCGCTGCGCCGCTGTCAAAGCGAGCTGTTTTCTCCTCCACGCAAAGCTGGCTCCGAGGGCATGCAAAACAGCAGTCCAGGCTGATAGGTCGCACGCCATGGCAACCACGCAGTTAGTTTGTCGGCGGCTCTGGGGCCCTCCAATAAGCTCATGCCATCGCCTCCGCCTCCTGCACGCCAGTGGACTCTGATCAAAAGTCTTGCCAATGCTGCAAGCAAAATCTGGCGTGGAGGGCAGAAAACGAGCTGCCGCAGACATGACGACAATGGCGCCAGCTGTGTGGCGATGCAGCTGCTTGCCTCGGAGCATTGTTCGGCATTCGATGAAGGACTGATGCGGTTTGCTGAGCTGATGAGAGCGTTGGCGCCAGCTGTTGACTGGAGGCCGGGGCAACAAGACTAGCTCTCCATTTCCTAGAGCTGGCGCCCTGTCAAGCTCGGGCAACCGTGGGGTGCTTCCAGGGGCAGCCAGGCGGCTTCCAGGGCGACGTCTACACGTGACTGACGTACCCCTAACAGTCCCGCCTGTTTTACCCAAAACGTTGCGCTAATTGGCAGGAATATCCCGCTAATTGTTTTACCCCTCCAGAACAGGCAGAATGAGATCAGCTCTTTTCCAACCCCTCCTACTACCCCGCCGAGCCTTTTGCTCTGCTGCTCCCAGACCTTTCACTCTTCCACAGCTTGTCTCTTCTTCCAAATCTTTCCACAAGCCTCGTTTCTTTTCAGCAACCACAGCAATGGGTAATTCCAAGGTGTAAGTCTTTGACAAGCTCTGCCTCGTCCTGGTAGGTCGATGGGTATGTTCTACTAACACGGCACTTGTAGATTCTTTGATGTCGAGTGGGAGGGTCCCGAATTCAAGGATGGCAAGCCTACCTCCACCATTAAGGGTGAGTTATTCTTGTATTTTTCGGGCCAATTTACATCTAGCGCCTGCTCGACAGTATCCAATGTCCTCGACGGCATTGCATTGTAGAGTTCTGCTTGATGCGACTTGCCTCCGCCGCGCGTTCTAATGCGCAGCTCCGCTGACCAACTTTCCCTATACAGTTCAGCAGGGCCGCATCAACTTCAACCTCTTTGACGATGTTGTCCCCAAGACTGCCGGGAACTTCCGTGCCCTCTGCACCGGCGAGAAGGGCTTCGGTTACAAGGGCTCCTCCTTCCACCGCATCATCCCCGAGTTCATGCTCCAGGGCGGCGACTTCACCCGTGGCAACGTACGATCCGTTCCCCGATCTGCAACCAATCTTCGTTATACTCATCAGTTTCGTTACAGGGCACCGGAGGCAAGTCCATCTACGGCGATAAGTTCGCTGATGAGAACTTCCAGCTGAAGCACGACAAGCCTGGTCTGCTGTCCATGGCCAACGCTGGCCCCAACACGTAAGCAACCCCGCGGCTCTCTTTTAAACACCTGACGCGCATCTAACATTACGGCGCAGCAACGGCTCCCAGTTCTTCGTTACTACCGTCGTCACCTCGTGGCTGAATGGCCGCCACGTCGTCTTCGGCGAGGTCGCTGACCAGCAGTCCCTGGATGTTGTCAAGGCTCTTGAGGCCACTGGTTCCGGCTCCGGCGCCATCAAGTTCCAGAAGCGCCCCACCATTGTCGACTCTGGTGATTTGTAAATAATGGGTCTCGAGCCTGTGTATCTTTAAAACATATCTGAAGTAATGAAGCTGGATAAGCAAAATGTGCAACTGGGACTTGCAAGAGAGGTATGTTGACAACTCACGAAATGCATTGTGGAATAGCGCAACGTCCTCAGCTATCTATAATACAAGCCAACCTCATGAGATGTCATTGTTGTTGATGTACACCTTTGCAAACGTGACTGTTGTTTGTCTTTGCCAATGTCGCCCGTTGGGGTCTGGACCCCGCCAAAGCTTTTAACCTCCAATACCGTCCCATCCCCGCCATGCAGGCTAGACATGCATTGCATGTAGGACAGCGCCCATGATTGACGTGCGCTTGTGGCATGCACAACACCGCAGGCTGCATCACAAGTGTCTCAAAAGGTCATGATTCTGATATCTTTGCTTCATTATGTAGATGCTTCGTAGTCTATGTACAACTAGCCCAAAGCGGTCATACGATGTGCCGCTGGGCGCTGCGGCCTATTTAGGTCCACATCAGCAACCTGCAATACGATGCACTAATCTGGCATTTATGCATATTCCTTTCATTTGGTGCAACATGTGAATGCCGGCTTTTTCTGTCCACGACGGGTCCGGTGTAGAACAACTAGCAAGAACCAGCAAGGTCAATGGCTTGTCATTATTCGGGCTTCTCTTCTTCTGGCGCTGTCCTGCTCTGCGCCAGTTCGCTCGCCTCCTCGTCGTCCGAGAGAGTACAACCACGAGCCTGGGTTTAGAATATATGTTTTTTTTTTGGAGGACTGACAGAGATATTTCTCAGTACCCTTCATGGGTCGTTGAGACCCAGCCACGTCTTGAAATACTCGCAGTTGCTGGGCCCGACGGGGCCACCGTCCTCGCAAATGTCAAAGACTGGGCAGCGGCCACACGGCGCTTCTGTGTATGGGCTCGTGTACGGCTCCGGCCCTGTAGGGTCCTCGCGGCCTGCCCAGGGCTCGGTTGACTGCCTGGCGACTCTAGCGACCCGGTAGCCGACCTTGCCCGCGACGCGCACCGGCTCTATGAGGTTATCCCAGACGAGCACGTCAATCAGTTTTCTGACGTCCTCCTCGGATAAGATGGTGTTGTTGGTGATGCCGCTGCTCGACAGCAGCCGCGCAATGTCTCGCACTGATGGATAGCCCGTGTAGCCGGCGGGCAGCGGGAGCAGCGCCTCCTTTCTGGGAGTTGCACCGGCGGCCGTCTTGGACACTTTGGACGGCGGCTTGCTCATCTCCCGGGCGTCGCGCTTCTTGCCGCGCTCTAGGCCGCCCTGCACCACGCCCTTCTTCGGCGCCTGCGCCCGGGCCGCCCCCGACGACGACGACGACGACCCGGCGTGGGTGCTGTGGTAGCTGCTCTGGCGCTTGATAAAGTCAAAGACGACGCGCTGCAGCTCCTCGATGAAGGCGTCGTCAAAGTTTTGGTCCGTGTACCACGGCCCGCCGGTCGCGCGGTCGCTGGGCCGGATCGAAGCCTTGATGTACATTTTTTTATTGGGATGCTCGACGTTTTTGAAGGGTGCAATCAGGCCCTTGGTCTGCAGCTGCTTCAGCGCATTCTTGAGGACCGAGTCGTGCATGTTGAGGCGTTTCTGCAGCGTCTGCGACCATATTCCATCGCCGCCGGCATCGTCGACAAGGGAGTATACCAATACTTGTTCGTCGGTCGTACACTGCTTGTACCTGTGCGAAACCGGGTCAGTTTGAAAGATGCCCAACCCCGCTCCTCTGCAAGCAAAAGGGCGGCTCTGCCGACATACTTGTGTGCTTCCTGCGCGTCTCGCCATTTCCATAGCACTTGGCCCGAGGCCTCGCGCATGGTGATGAACAGCTTGTCATCGCTCAGAGACTGCACGACACGAGCTAGCAGCATAAGGTCCTTGTTCGGGATGACGTCGAGCCGCAAAAGATCATCTTGCGAAAACATGTCATTTTCGGGCGCGGCATCTCTGCATTTCTCGTATAGCGCCTCCTTCCAGACGGCCAGCTTCGCCGCTTCGGCGTCGCCTCCCGCCGCCCGCGACATGGCTGCAGGGTTGGTGGGATGGTGGGCGGGTGTATGCCGTAGTGGGTGACTCAATGTCGGGGCGCTGCCGGTGAGCGCAAAGTCCGCAGAGTCGGCGCAAAAGACTCTCTGTATTTCAAAGTGCTACCTCAACATTGCTGTCAGAGTTGGAAGAGACAAGGGACCTGCCGAGTGATTGAAAGGCGCACAATCGCTGTAATATTGACAAAGAAAAAAAGTTTGGGGACGATTCAGATGGAGAAGACAACCATTTTTCTTTGACGAACCCCACTTGGAGCTACTCTGATAAGAGTGCCACACCATGCGCCAGTCATCGGCGCCGCGTTGCTAACTAGTAGCACATTATTCAGTGGACAAGGAGAGGGAAGATAATATTCATGTTAAAACAGGACACGCACTAATAATTTATTCAATTTCTTTCAATCGCACTATATTTGTGATACATGGCACCAGCTTGTGCATCTGTCCTGCACGCTGGCTGATACACTGTCAAACGCCTGAACGCCGCCATTGGTAGGCCCCAGTCAACTGAACTGGACATGGTACCCATCCAAGGCTAACAATATCAATAAATCCAATGGTATAGAATCACAGCGTCGCTGTCTGCATGTATATAATGCTTGGAAGGCCGGCTAGGATGAGGGAGTAGCCGAAACTTCTTTTGTGTCAGCTTCCTTTTCCTTGTCTCCGTCAATGTCCATCGCATCTGCTGGTCGCTCCTCTTTGTCCTTGATCTCGACCTTCTCAGACTTGCTTTCTTCGCCAGTCGGTTTCTCTTGATCTTTTAGGGGGCGGGCTTCGTTATCTTGCGAGGCTGGATCGTCAGCTGATTTCTCCGCATCTCCGGTAGCAGCGGCAGCGGCTGCAGGTGCAGGCGCATTCTGCGTCTCCGGCTCCTCCTCTTTGATCTTTGCCTCTTCTTCGACAGGAGCAGAGTCGGTCATACCGACATCACCATCTCCATCAGTCGTTTGTTTGTCGGCTGTCTCCTCGGTAGTTTCTTCGACGCGCTCCTTGTCTTGCTCCGTAGCGACAATCTCCTCGATGGTATCGTCGTTCGTATCGTGGTTGTCCTCAACGTTGGCCTCTGCGCTCTTGCCATTGATAGCTTCGTCAGAATTTCCAGTAGCCTCCTCTTCACCACCTTTGCTAAAGTCGGTAAAGGTGCGCTTGTTGCTAGATTGACGAGTGGCACCATTGGCTCGGGCTAGCTCGTCGTCATCGCTAGGCTCAAACTCAGCACCGTTTTCGATTCGCTTGTCCCAGCGGTGCTCCGTCATCCGTACGTCCTTGTTCTCGTCTTCATCGAGATCATCAAGCTCGGCTTCCTCCTCATCAGTCATGCCACCAAACGGCTTACGTGGAACATCCTGCATTTGTACCGACGGCACCGGGCCCGTATTCCGGAGATTGTCGATTACTGCAGCAGTAATCTTTTCCAAGTATTCGCGACTGTTGGAATTTTCCATGTTTGAAGATCTCACGTTTAGCTCAAAATCGGGAGCATAGTACTGCGACTAGTTAGCTCGTTCTACGGCTTTAGTACCGAGATATACGTACTTCGTAGTATTCGTTGTAGGGTAGAGTACGCTCCATCTCTTGTCCAACAAGAACGCCGGTCTCAAAAGCCCAAGTCCTAGCGACGTTTCGCATGGTATAACCACCGCCGCCAAGGACGAGGGTAGGCAGGCCAAAGCTCTTGACGTAGTTGACACAGTTGGCGTGGCCGTCCATACTCAGGTTGAAGCAGCCGAGTCGATCACCGGAGAGACTGTCGCCACCGCACTGCAGAACCACAGCCTCAGGCTGGTAGTATTTCATGACGTTCTCAATGACAGGCTCGAAGATGGACCTGTAGGATTCGTCGGTGATACCGTCGCGAAGCGGGTAGTTGACAGAGTAATGTTTTCCTTGGCCTATACCAATGTCGCGGAGTTCGCCAGTCCCGGGAAAGTACTCTCCGTATTTGTGGAAAGAAACGGTCATGACGCGATCAGTGGTGTAGAAAGCCTCTTCAACACCATCTCCGTGATGGACGTCAATATCGATGTAAAGCACGCGCTTCATGAATCTCAGCAGCTCGAGAATGCCTAGTACGATATCTGTTTGCATAGGTTAGCGAGTTTGTGACAACACTTGACACAACAACAGCATACCGTTGACGTAGCAGAAGCCACTGGCTTCGCACTTCTTGGCATGATGGAGACCTCCGGCCCAATTGACGGCAATGTCGCACTTTTGTCGGTTCAGTCTAGCAGCTCCTTCCATGCTGCCTCCTGCACTGATACCGCAGAATTCAAAAAGGCCATCGAATACAGGGCAATCGTCACCAACGTTGTATTTGCCTTGCTCACGCATGTAGCTATCCATGTTGTCCGGGGTAACTTTTTGAAGGAAATCAATGTAGTCGTCGGTGTGGAATTGTGTCATTTCGCCTCGAGTCGCCGGTTTCGCGCGCTGCATCCACGCGTTAGCGTTTTGTTGTGGCGTATGAGGTAATGCAAACTCACATATATCTCCATTTTCTGGTATAGATTATACTGCATGATGAGACTATGGGCGAGACGAATACGGTGAGGTTTCATAGGATGGCCGGTAACATATGCATAGTTGCCGATATCAGAATCGTAGAAGTATGCAACTTTCTTGGGGGTTGAGCCATTGAGGGCCACTGACCCCAGTTGGGCCATGCTGGACTCTTCTTCGCCCATCGCGATGCGCTTGACGGGGAAACTGTGCGCGCTGGTATTGGGGTTAGCTTTTGTCGAAAAGATACTGAGAAACAAAAATGCTTCGGAGATCTGGGCTTCTCTTTTCAGCTCCGCCTGGGAATGTCGAGGGGGAAAGCCTGGAGCAATGGAGGAGGGAAATGGACAAGAGCCAAGAATGCGACAGTGAACTACAGGCGGCGCGTGGTGGGTGGGAGTGGGAGCACAGCTCAGCGCACCACCCTCCCGGAGTGGCGGATAAAAGTTGTTACGGCTCGTCTCTTGCCTGCACCACTTGCACATCCCAGCCACATAACTTTCGCACGACACTACGTATTGTACGTGATTATGTAAGTGAACCCACCCTCGGATGACATGGTTTCTCGTAACTAGCCAAACACGCCTGCCGTCAACATAGCAGATCACTGACGCAAGGAGGAATGCGATATCGTGACGTGGTAGATACGGGCGACCAGAAGTCGATGTGCCGCCGTCATCTCCTCGAGGGTTCTCTTAAACAGACTTCTACTGCCACGCACTCTCTGGTTCATCTGATTGCTGATTTGGAAAACCAGCAAGGCGAGGATTTTCTTCAGCAGATCATCCCTCTCAACAACCACGACAACGTTATGGCTCGCGAAGTTAGCTCTCAACCCATCTACGCCATATCAGAGAACGACCCCATTCATTTAAGCGATCACACACACTAGGTGGCTTCTGCAGCTCTTTCGTTCTCGCATTAAGGACCTAGACAGCAAGGATGTCTATATCAACATCGTCCGTCTTATACGCGCCATTCTATAAATCATTATTCCTAAGAAAGCCCCTAAAGCTATAAAGACTACTACTAGCTTTATCTAAATACTCTATATATATAGTAAAACTAATATAACTTATTATATGATTATATATACTAGCTTCTTTAGCTCTTTCGTTCTCGTATTGAGGACCTAGTAGTAAGGATGTCCGTATTAACGTCGTCCATTTTGTGGGCGCTATTCTGCAAAACAACATTCCTGAGGAGGTCCCGAGGCTGTGGAGAGGGGGCGGGCACGGCAAGCGGCAATATATTAAGCTATTGGAGCAATCGAAAAGCAAGACTGAAACAAAGCAGGCAAAGTAACTGCTTGGCGGTGATTCAACCGTTTTTTAGCGGTAAATTATACTTGGAAAGCTTGAAATTATGACCAAGTACAAGGTGATGCTCCCCCACTAAAATTGGCTGCCAGCCAGGGTTTCAGGCGGGGCACAATGACGTCTTCGGGAGCTTGCCGACGCACGCTGTGGGTTTGGGAATGGGTTGAAATGATGATTTTGGCAAAAGAGACTCTGTGGACTCGGATTATTCGTAGCACGTTGCTTGCTTAGGACTGTTGCCGGTCGGCAAAGTTGAGATTCTCGCTTTCTCATCTCGCGTCCTAGGGAGGTAGAGAGGTATAGAGGCGAAGAACGCGAGTTAACCAAGGTCAAGATGGTTATTATTAGCTTTTTGCCGGATCTGAATGGACCCCAGTTCTCAACGCGCGACTTGCCATGATGATGTAGATGGGCCGTGTCTGAGCTGGTAGACTCGCCCACTGCGCATTAGTGGACTTGACCAAAAGCCACGATAACAGAGTCAGTCGAAGCAGTATTTTCCCAGCCGCGATACAGCATGAGTCAACGGATACAGATGGGGGGAAAGAAGACGAAAAGTGTTTGAGACTCGTCGCCTGGGATTGGGAATTAATCGTTCCAAGTAAAATTCATTGTGCAGAGTGCAGCCTTGCGTCTTGGTATCTTTCCCAGTCACCGAGGAGGCTATCTGCGTGCAACTTCAGCCGCAGCCATGAACCACCACCCTGCGTCATGCATGCAGAATGGGTGGGTGCAACTTGGTAACACCAATGCGACTTGTTGCATCTTGGGGGCAGGCCGCTGTATTGGTAGGCACGCACGCACGCATGGCAAGTACTAAGGTGTAAGTTAATTACATATTGCGCTGTGTGGCATTGGCAGGGCCACCATGTACCGTGTATTAATGACAGCCGAAATCTCGTCATTCATTGTATGGTTGTCTTGCTAGCTAGTCGCCTAAATAAGTAGGTAGGCACCCGAGCAGCTCAAGTTCATCTCTTTGCAAAATCATCATCATCATCCTGACTTCATACCACAGGCCTGTGTGTACGCCCATGACCAGCCGCCGGCAGATGGCAGGCATTGCAGGCGGACCGGCAACAGGTACCTGTAGTGGTGACGTAGGTACCTTATTAACTACTGGGCGAGGTGGTCAGCCCACTGAGCCCACCAAAAGTACAGGTGCAAATGGTGCTGCAATGTCCTGTGTTATACCACTCGTCTAAGCACACTCTGCTCCCTCTCCTCACGCTCGTTGACTGAGCCGCTTTCTAATCAAATCCAAACCGCCCACCAATCCAAGGAACAAGATACACCCCCCCGGTCCCCTTTTTCCTCTGCAGAACCATCTTCTTTGACCGTTTAAATCCTGTGCCCATCTCTTCTTCTTCTTTCTGCCTGCAATCGCATCAACCCTTTTCTTCGTCCCTTTCTCCCTCCACGCGTCCGATAAAGCGCTTCGACCCCTCCATCAGCCCAACCCGTTGCCGTACGTCATCCCGCCGTCTCCGGCTGCGCCAAAACCCTCTCTCATCAGCAACCCCGCCAAAAATCCGTTCAGGCCCAGGCCCAGCCCAGCCTGCTCCAAAACCACGCAAACTTGCAAATCTGCCCTTCGACTTCATCTCCCGTCGTATCGTCAACTTCATTCTTGTCCGTCCTCTGCCTGGCCGCTGCGCCGACCTTTCTCGCCTCAATCTCCCACCCAGCCTGCCAGAGCCCTCCAAACACAACTTGTCATATTCTCACTGTGTGCCACCAGACGCCTCTGTCTGTGATGCCGCCATGTCCACCATCCAGCAATTAAAAAACTTTATCCGGCACGGTAAGTCTTAATGTCACACCATGACCCGCGCCAATCTCGCATCACACTGGAGCTGCGCGCGACTTGCCCGCCATCTCGTACGCCCAGCCTTTGATGACTAAATTCAGATTTTCCTGTCCCAGGCAAGCAAGCCCGCGCCCCCAACGAAGAGCCCGCCCGAAAGGTCGAATCTTCGCCCAAGCAGACCACGACCAGCGACAAGAGAAAATCTGCTTCAGATCCTGCCGTCTCACAGTCTGCTGCTGCTTCCCAATACTCGGAACCCGCCGAAAAAGTGGCTCGCAAAGAAGATCCCGCCGCCAACCCTACAAGTCGACGTGTCGACGACGCCAACCTGGCCAAGCTCGTCGCCGAGGAGAATGCCTCCAAATCCAAGTTTCCCCAATACCCCGGCCTAGAGCGATGGGTTCTCCTCGAGAAGATGGGCGATGGCGCCTTCAGCAACGTCTACCGTGCCCGCGACACCGAGGGACAATATGGTGAAGTCGCCATCAAAGTTGTCCGCAAGTACGAGATGAACAACATGCAGGTAAGTTTCTTTCTCATGATGTGGTTCATGAATGTCGCACTGTTTTGCCTTATCACCCGTCAATCCTGCTCATCTCACTACGCCTGCTCCCTCATGAACCATGAACTTTACCAACTGGGGGGCCTCGTGCCCTGATAGGGAAACGATCGTATGCATCCAGAATTCAAGAGGGCGCCGAGGGCTGCAGAGGTGCGACACTTTTCTCCATATCCTGCACCTGTGCTTTTCTTGATAACTTGATACCGCTTTGCTTTTGCGTCTTGGCTTATCCAACACCGTTTCCAAATTCACATTACAACTCGCGCGCGTCAACCACTCACTGAACCTATACTGACACCCTCTTCTCTAGCGCGCCAACATTCTCAAGGAAGTGCAGATCATGCGCCAATTAGATCACCCCAATGTCATCAAGCTCATTGACTTTTCGGAATCCAAGCCCTATTACTACATCGTCCTCGAGCTTGCCCCTGGTGGTGAGCTGTTCCACCAGATCGTTCGCCTCACATACTTTAGCGAAGAGCTTTCAAGGCACGTCATCGTCAAGGTTGCCAAAGCACTGGAATATTTGCACGAGGACAAAGGTGTTGTTCACCGGTAAGTTCTCCATTGATCATGTCCGAGCCGTTAGACGAATCCTGACTCGTTTTTAGTGACATCAAGCCTGAGAACATTCTCTTCAACCCCATCGATTTCGTTCCTTCCAAGGTTCCCAAGTCTAGTCAGCCTGGTGACGAAGACAAGGTCGATGAAGGCGAGTTCATTCCTGGTCTGGGCGCCGGCGGCATCGGTGAAATCAAAATTGCCGACTTTGGTCTGTCCAAAGTTGTGTGGGACAAGCAAACCATGACGCCCTGCGGCACCGTTGGCTACACGGCTCCGGAAATCGTCAAGGACGAGCGCTATTCCAAGTCTGTTGACATGTGGGCGCTCGGCTGCGTCTTGTACACCTTGCTCTGCGGCTTCCCTCCTTTCTACGATGAGAGCATCGAGGTGCTTACCGAGAAAGTCGCCAAGGGACAATACACCTTCCTCTCCCCATGGTGGGACGGCATCTCGAAATCTGCCAAAGATCTCATTTCACATCTCTTGACTGTCGACCCTGAGAAGCGCTACACAATTACCGAGTTTCTTGCCCACCCCTGGGTTCGAGCCAGCGGCCCTACTCCACGAGAAGAGCGCAAATTCGAAGCTCCGCTCCGCGCCTTCGACCCTTTGAAATTGGACGACGGCAGGCGACTTGATTTCCGCTCTCCCGGAGCGGTCAATCTGCGAGAAGTTTTTGACGTTGGCTACGCCGTCCATCGCCAAGAAGAGGAGGCCAAACGACGTGCACAGATTGGTGCTCGTGCCGGTCCGGGACGCTCCCTAGGTGGCTTGAACGAGGAGGATGAGGAAGAGACAGAAGTCGACAAGCAGCCTCAAGCCGGTGCTCGTGTCTTAGAGCAGGGAATGCGCAAAGCAAGCATCCAGGATCAGGATGCCAGCACCCGCGGTAGAGAGCGCGAGCGTGCGACCAACGAAAAGGGCTATGGCCAACACTCATCAACAGTGACGGCCGCGGCCAGACAACAAGTCCGCGACCGGAATCGCAACAAGGGACCGTTTGAACTCAACCTCGATAATGCGACTCTACTTGGCAAGAGAGGGAAAAAGGTTCCCATTCTTGGTGCATAAAAAAATGACGAAGACAACAGAAGATGCCAGCCGACATGACGCAAACCGAGCCAAGCCTAACAGCATACGTTTTTTGATACACGCATACCCAATCACAGCATCGTGGTTAGGGAAACTTGATTGATATTGTGCCAAGGCATGCAGCCACTATCGCCTCGCCCAGTACACGTGTGCGGCGATGCAATCCTCTGTTAGAGGCTGGCTAGCGGTAGTAGTTTGCTTTACACCTATGGCCAGGCGCGATGGAGTAAATGGTTTGTCTTGAGTTAGTTTTTATTTCTATTTTTTTCTTATTAGACGAAGCTCAGAAGCCAGCCCAGTCGTTCTCACCATTTTTTTGTTTGCCTCGTGCGATGTCTTATTTAGTCTTTTCCTCGGGCTGGTCCTATTACTCTTCTGTTTTATCACTGCACATGTGTTACAATTGAAAGCGAACGGGAGACATGGCAACATTGAGAGCCAGTTACGTCATATAGGAACTGCCCAGGGCAGTTGCACAGCAGAAATACATGGAAACACCGCTGCATGCATCACAAAACTCGCATCTTTTACCGCAATTAATCTCGGCTTGAATGTGTGCCGCGGCATGGGCCAGATGTGCATCAAGATTCCCCATGCGGGCAGAGGGCCGACGAGAGCTGTGTGAGGTAATGCGCCCTGTCGCGGTGACTTGTTAGTGACAATGTCCTCCGCAACGTGAAATTATATGGGTGGCGTCCTCGCTTCTTTCTGCATCTACTTAGGCGAGCCCATGTTGGAGAGCAAGCGCCCGTCCATTCGTACCTTCCGCTGCTAGGATGAGAAAACACCTTATCCGTTTGCACCGTCGCAGTCACTCACTCCTCTTCTCTTCATCAACATCATCATCATCAACAGCATCATCACAAAAAATGTATTTCTTACTCTTCCTCTTCAATGCCATCCTCGTTGCAAACCTATCCAGCGCGTCGTTTGTCTTGTCTGATGAAGACATTGACGACTGGTTACCCGGCCCCCTCGTCCAGCCTAGCAAGGAGTGCGGTCAGTCGTATGATCCCCACGATGTAAGTCCAAACATTGATTTTCCTCTACTGAAGACTTTACAACACACTAACATTGATGATGTCTCCTCCGCAGTACGTGTGCCACAACGGAAGACTCTGCCCCGTAATCAACGGCGAGCCGCTGGGCCTTTGCAACCGCACCTGCTTCTCCAAGTACATGTATATCTGCCACAACGGCACGAAACTGCTGACTCGGCCACCGCTGCGCAAGGGGTTTTCTACCCTCCGTGCCGAGAACCCACGAGAGCGCGAGGATGCCGGGCAGAAGAATTACACCGACGGCGTCGACGGCAAGCCCATGACGGCTTGCGGACATGCGTGGAATATCGGCGGCAATACATGCAGCTACTGTCACACACCGACGGTGCCGAATTGCCCGCCAGGCAACGTGACGGCGCTGTCGATGGCAAGAAACTCCATGCTCGTCATGGTGCCCGGCGGCCAGCGATTCTTTCTGACCGCGGACTGGACGGTCGGGTACACGAGTGCTCATTCGGCGTTTGAGCCGCCAGGATCGACGAAGGCGGGGTTCAGGACGTATGCGGGAGGTGGATTCTTCAACTTGTTGAATGGCGCGTGGGGGTGGGCGGCGTGCGGGCAAGGGGAGCAAAAGAGGCTACATGTGAGGAACGCGACGAATAGAGAGGAATTGAGGGACTGTACGGGGCTGAATCTGCGGATTGAGGAGTTTGAAGGTCTCAGACCGGCTTGGCAGTATGAGTAGGCGTGGGTATGTGTAAGTCAGGAGAGAGTGCGGATTAGCAGCATTGATAGCCATGACAATAATATATTTTATCAGCTTCAATGATCGTACAGGAAGACTCATCAAAACGAGGTTATGGCCAGAAAAACCCGTTACCAATGTCCGCTGTGGCTACGATTCTGCCCGAAAAAAACGACTCACCAAAATAGTACTAATCCCAAGGGCTGTTGCAAGATCTCACGAGAGAGCAAAGTCTTGAGGTGCATCATGGTGCATCATGACTGCCCCCTCTCATGTCGGCAATCCGTCACTCGTAAATCGCAGGTGTATGATGAGCTTGCCACCTTCAAAGTATACAATCACTTGCACATGAAGCTGACTCGAATAGAAGACGCCTTTACACTAGCTGCTTGATAGAATCGAATTATTTCCTTCAATCTTTTCTTTTTTGGCCCCAATTACAGGAGTTTTGCTGCCCAAACCACGAATGTAACGCCCTCGTCAAATGCTGATTTCAACTCTCCCGATCTGCCCCACGCCAATCGACGAGATGTTCGCTACATATGACCCGCTCGAAACGGACAGTTGTACAAGAGCTCGAGAGCGACACTTCCCGGCAATACGCCCCGCGCACGCACGCGCCCAGTGCTGCAGGGCGGAGGGGGGGGCATCGCGGAGGTGTACGCCAGGCGGTTGCGCGAGCGGCGGCCGGTCATTCTGGGCCACGCGGCGCCGTCCACGGTAGCGAAAGATGGAGGAAGCGCTGTCGCACAGGAGGGGGCGGGGGGGGGGATTCCAAGACTGCAAAGTTCTTGTAGCAGGCCCATGGAAACTTGCACGTTCGTTGATACTGCCGAGCTCGATGGTGACTGTTTCCAATGGACATGCCCTGTTCAAATAGCCCGACGGGCGGTGCGACTGAGGGTTAACGTAAGTAGCGAACTTGCTGAAAGAAGATGATGGATACACTTAATGATGGGTGATAAACACTACAAACGGCAAGGACGCTCGAGTTCCGTCATCAAAGAATGCCGCAATAGAAAGTCATGCTAGCATCTGTATTTGGATTCATCTGTCAGCCCCGGCGCCTCAAAGGTATCGTACATTATCCGATGGTCTGTGACCCCTGATCTCTTTGTGTAATGGTAAAATTATCCTTTATAACTCCTCCTCCTCATCCGTGGCCATTTCGTTCGCTTCGGCGGCGCACCGGCCACCAGCCTCGCCCTCTTTCTTAGGCATTGTGGCCTCCTTGTCAATCATTTGTCTCGATACTGAAACAATATTGTCCTCGATAAGCTCTTGACCGACATCTTCCAAGTGCTTCTTTGGGTCCACTTTGCCGACATAGCGGGTCTTGAGCTGCTCTTTCGTCAACTCCGTCTCTTCCTTGACGCGCTTCTCGTAGCCATCGGCCAAAGACACCAGGCGCTCAAGGCGGTCCTTGTTCTTCTCTCCTTCAACCTTGAAGTCGTTCATCTCGAGAGCCTCTGTCCAAACGTGCTTGTGTAGATTCATCAGCATGTTCTCCTCCAACGCGGTCTTGCGGTAGTTTATGCCGATCGAGTAGTAGTGTCGGTTGAGGCCGTGAATGAGCGCCTGGATCGATGGCTTGTTGAGGTGGCCCAGGTTGCTCGTACTTTGGCGCGGCTCCTGTCCCATCATGAGAAGTTGGGGATTGATCAGGCGGAAAGCATCGATGACGACCTTGCCCTTGACCGACTGGATGGGGTCAACGACAACGGCCACAGCGCGCGGGTTCAGCTGCTCGAAGGACTGCTGTGTGTTAATATCAACAGAAGACAGCCAGCAGCCAAAACCAGGATGCGAGTGGTACCATCCGACGACGGACTCGGGGCTGTAGTGGGAGAGTTAACAGGCCATTGGCGCTTAAATCATTAAAGGATGCTTACCGCCCTGTTTGGCGCAACATGTCCATCATCTTTGTTTGGAATACGGGATCGACAGCCTCGACACTAACGCCAGTTCCAGACTGGGGCATGGCGAAAACGTCCATAACTTTGACAGTGAAATCGTCGACAAACTCGCCTAGCATCAGGCCCATGACTTCCATCGGCACACCAGCCCGACCGTGCCGCAGCATCTTGAGAAGTGCCAGTGATGAGATGTAAACGGTCTCGGAGTTGTCGATGAGGTTCGTGTTGTCCTGCGCGCAACAGCTGTTAGCGACTGCAAGACGACGTGCGCCCAATTGGAAGCTGCTTCCTTACCGATCCGTGAGCAGCGCCGCCCAAGCCCATTCCACCGCCTCCCAGCAAATTTCTGAAACGCTCCATGTTGATTTACTTCTCAAGTCGAAAGTATAGTAAGATATGAGTATGAAGAAGCAAGAAAAACCAAAACTCGTGGAATTGCGGCGTAGATGCAGTAAGCGGCGATAGCTTGGGGAGCTTTTCGTAGCGTCGGTTTGTCTGACGCCAGCCTGGTAGCCTGTTCAATGGCGGGAGAGCTGCGTTGGGGAATCACGTGTTTCAACTTGATTGAGAGGCATTGATGTGGAGGCTAACCAAAAGTGGGTCAACTTGTGGCGTCACTTAATACTACATTCGCCAACTATTTACACAAGAGCTTTAATTACACATTATTAATTATATAAAAATCAATTAATTATCAAAATAACACTCCCACGGTCTCTAATCAATTCTGTATCGATTAGTAATAGCTTCAGGCAGGCCAGGACGCATTAACACCAAATGCGCGGGACCAGTCAACCTCAAATTCGGCCTTACGAGCCCTTCACCAAGGCAGCCCTGGCGAAAGAGGCCGCGAAATTTTAAGTGCTAAATTTCAACTCCCAATGGTAGGTCCGACTAGCAAGACTCAAATCATATGCCAAACTTAGAATATTTGTATCAAGACTGATTTCTCCCTTCTCTCTATTTACAGTTATCTAAGGGCTATACAGCTAGACAGCCATTCTCTTAGGGCGTATGACTTATCGGTACACTCTGTTTCCACTCCACGCAGGCGGGCGTGACAGGTACAATAGACTTTTCCTTTGCAGCCACGAAAAGCAAAAATTACATGTCAAACTTGAAATATTTTATCAAGACTTACATTTCTATTTTCTATATTAATAGTCATTCCATGTCATACAACCAATCTCCCAGGGCTCGGGACTTCGACATACATCATTACGACAAGAGTGCTTGCTTTCGCGCCCCCTTGATTATCACATTCTACATGCTAAAGACAAACCTACGTTACGTCAAGAAAATTTCCTTTTAGGAACTTTACAATTTCCGCAAGACTGCCAGCTTTGAGACCTAGACGCTCAGCATCATCATGAGCCTTCAAAGCCACAGCGATGGGAACGACAGCCCGCCTATGGGTGAGGTCAATCAACCCTCGAAAGAAGACATCCTCCACAAACTCCGTGGTATGCAAGAAGATAAATACTTCTCGCGTTTGTGGCTCGACAGCGGATTTTATGGCCGGAAATTCATAGTCCCCGAGAATCTAGTCGACCTAGACAGCCAATCCTACCTAGCAATCAGAACCGCCAACGGCGCCTGCAACCGCACTGCACCCGTCTTCCTTGTGCAAGATTTGCAGTGGTGGCACTGGCTCACCTCGGCCATCTTTTTCCAAGAGCTTTTGCTCTACACACTAAAGCGCTGGTTCCGCCCCTATGAGAGCCACATTGACAGGGGCCAGTTCCTCACCAGGGTCTGCGTCGTGCCAAGGTCACCGGCGCCGCCCATAGAAGCCTGCTCGCAGGAAATGGTCGACTACATCAAAATGTGGAGTACCAACCTGTGCGATAGGGTTGCGTTTGCGCAATCAGAGGACCTAGATTACGCAGAGGAGGCGGCAGGAGAGCGCCTTTTTCATATGCGGCCCCTCTTCCGGGCCGTGGCCGTAGCTATTCGCACCTCCTCCTTTAACGTCAAGGTGACGGACATCTCTACGATTCCTGTCCTGATCATCCGCACCGGCGTGGAAGACGGCCTAAGCGCACCAATTGACCTTGAACAGGTACCTGAATGCGATAGACAGGCCGTCACGACTGATTCACAAGGGCGCTTATCCGCGGTCCAAGTGACTCTCGACGTCGCCATCACGTTTCTCATGGCCCTCGAAAAGCGCGAGGAGGCAGACGGACCTGTTACCCGGGATGTGATGCAGAGTACGCGCGTCATGAAGCCAAGCACCGACGACGCGGCAGCTTACATGGACAAATTTGGATGGAAGCAAGAGCAGATGGGGCCCCTGATGGGACCGAGCAACTTGTGGGTAGATGCCACTAAGCGACCTCGGTTGTCTGTTGAGGAACATGAATCGTTCAAGGTCTATCGGAATATGTGTGACCAACAGCACAAGGAGGCCGAGACGATGATGGAAGAGATAGAATATGGGGTGTTCTGCAGTGGGGAGACGAAAGATCCGCTGTAGGAGGTATCCCGAGAAGCAAGTGGCTGATGGGACGGAGCAGAAGAGTCGAACTGGAATGAAGAGATGGATTAAATAGTAGAGGCTAATAGTGACGGGCAGAGTACTCATCTCACTTAAAATCACAACATTACCATTGTGATCCATATTCTCTGGGGATACTGCTGACATGTCTGAATGATCCAGCCAGCGAAAGGTAATTTCAGAAGTATGGCGTTACTACACTCGGTCGTTTTACTTGGTATATTCTAGCCACAACTTCTAAATATCGTCAATTAGCGGAAGCTACACATCAATTATCTCGGCCCCACCTCAAACAGGAGGACTCTCTGCAAGAGGAAATGTACCTCTGTCCGCTGTGTTAAAAATGAGGCAAAATCTTTTTTTTTTTCCTAACTCACAGACGTGTTGTACTGCCTTATTCTTGGAAATAAGGATTTCCACGCCTCCAGGTACCTGTAGCACCCACCCACGCCCATACAGCTATAAATAGCAAGTACCTCGTCCTCTGAAAAAATGACATGGTTGTACGAAATACGGATCTTCCCGTTATCACGGCCTTAGTCACTGGCACTAATAACTACTCGGTAGCATGAACCCACCCATGCCTTACTTACTAAGCCATTTTCTACTGCCTCATCTAAGAAATTGGCCATGATGTTTAGGGAGATTGTTTATGTATCGCTGTGGCTTCGTTCGAGTATAGGGTGAGCTTTGAGGAGAGATGACAAAAGTATTCGCGGGGCTGTCGGTGTAATACGGTTGCCTGGGCAAACAAAAAAGTACCCAATTGCTCATGTATTCCGCTGCATCCACATCTGAACAGTTCTTCCCCCGCCATCATCTACCTCAGATTAGCTTATAGCTTTATAGCTTGTAGAGCCGCGCCTGCAGGCCGCGTCGGTCCGCCTCGGCCGCGAGCTGCTTGTTCTTGCGCGCGTAAAAGATGCGCAAGCCCAGCGACACGGCCACGACAAAGAGCAAGAAGCCCGCATTCGTCCAGTGGCCCGTCGGGTAGCCCTTTGCCTTCTCGTCGGCCTTGTAGATCCACACGCCCGGGATCTGGCCCAGGCCGCCGCCGATGCTGACGTTGAGGGCAATGGCCAGGCCGACGGCCGCCGTGCTCACCACGTTGGACGTCAGCCAGCCCAGCAGCGGCGGGATGCAGGCAAAGGCGCCGGCCGTGGCCATGATGAGGCCGCCGTAGCGGGACTTGAATGCGTCGGGGGGCAGCGCCGCCGAGAGGATGAAGCCGGCGGCTCCGACCAGGGCCGCGCCGGCGGCGTGGTAACCGCGCGCGTTGAAGCGGTCGGCTGAGAGCGCCACCAGAATTTGACACACTATAGGCCCCCCATGTCAGCGTTTCTTTTTTTTTTTTTTTTTCTTGGTCAAACTGGGAATTGCATCTTCGTAAAGCCTTGCAGTCTCGCCAACGTACCATACGCGACAGCCCACGGCGGCACCGTCATCAGCTGGGCCGTCAGGTCGCGGTAGCCCAGGCCCAGCGTAATCGACGGCGTAAACAGGCTCAGGCTCGCAAAGGGCGGGCTAATGGCAAAATAGATGGCGTAGTGCGCGTACAGGCGCCAGTCGGTCAGGGTGGCCTTGGCGTCCTGCCAGGTCATGCTCCGGTCGTGGCCCTTGCTGCCCTCGTGGCGCAGGCGGGCGACGGCCAGCGCGCGCTCCTCGTCGGTCAGCCAGCCGGCCGTCTCCGGGTAGTCGGGCAGGAAGAGGAGCACCAGGACCGAGGAGAGCACTGAGGGGATGCCCTCGATGATGAAGAGCCAGCGCCAGCCGGCGATGCCGGCCGTCTGGTTCATGTGGCCGATGCCGTAGGCAATGGCGCCTCCAAACTGTGTGCAAGTTAGATGATATTTTAGAGCTCTTCATCGATTCTTGACCGCGTTTGGCAACTTACGGCACCTGCGAGCGTGGCTGAAGCGAGAACAAAAGCAACTCTGGCATCTCATAGTCAGCACAAACCGTATTTTCCACACACACACACACACACACACAAGACAACTCCCTCCTTTCTTCAAAGTCTCTCTCTCCCCCTTGTTCCCCCCCCTGCCCCAAGAAAACTCACCGCACACTTCGCTCATTATGCCTGTACCAAAACGTCAGGTAGTAAATCAAGCCCGGAAACAGGCCCGCCTCAAACATGCCCAGCAGGAAGCGCACGGCCGTGACGGCGCCAAAACTGCGGGCGGCGCCGAGGCACATGGTCATGGCGCCCCAGCAAAACATGAGAAAGGCGAGCCACCTGCTCGGCCGGAGCTTCTTGAGCAGGATGTTGCTGGGCACTTCAAAGACGGCGTAGGCGACGAGGAAGACCATGAGCGCAATGACAAACTGGTAGTCGGTCATGCGGGCCGTGCGCTGCATGTCATCGCCCGTCGACGAGTTGAGCACCTTTGCGTTGCCAATGTTGGCGCGGTCCAGGAAGCACAGGAAGTAGATGCCGGCGCAGAGCGGCACGATGCGCAGGTCTTGCCGGCGGACGAGGCGCTGCTCCTCGGCGCTGGGCGGCTTGGAGACCGAGGTGTCGTCGTCGTCGCCAGCGGTGGCGGCGGCGGCGGCGG
>JARJPP010000247.1:0-34970 GCA_030782485.1 Beauveria brongniartii
GGGACCTCGATGAGGGAGTGTGCCACTGGCGCACGATGAACCCTGGTATGGCGCCAATCTTTTTGAATTGTGCACAGATGCTCATCGTGGGACAGATTGCCCATCGTGGGTTGATGAGGGGGAGGGGGGGAAGTGGCCGGGATGGCACTGCGGAATATCTCCCCTCTTTTGCGGAAAAGATTGTCTATTGAAGCATTTGTCCCTATGCAATGGGCGAAATTAGTCTCGGTGCGCCGGTAAATGTGTCATCTCATCATATGGTAGGCGTATTATCCTGACAATTACAAGCAGTTTGGGTGGCATCGTCAGGTGTTCAGATTGAGCCACAAATCAACCATGGGCTAGACAATATCAAGACATGGCAGATACACAAACGAACTCTCACCAAACAGTTGACGTCGTCTGAGACAGTCGTGTCTGCCCGTAGATGCCCCATACCTATTGTTCGTGATACAATGGCCTTGGAGAACAGCAACACTCCCTCCGTCGAGAAAAGCAGTAGCATCACTTTGGAGTTTTACACAATAAATTTTCCACGTAGATCAAATATACCCTCATCATTACAGCTCTTATCCCTCGTACAACCAGTACAGGAGACTGCAGTGTGTCTTTTTTTTTTTTTTTTTTTTTTTTGCAAATCTAGACCAGTCGTTTGCACCCAATCGCGCGTCCACCCCTTTGTACATTCATCCGTCTGGAATATATTGGGGTGTACGGTTCTACAACCAACTGCAAATGAAGAAATACTCGCAAAATCTACTTGCTTTGTGCCTTGGTATACTTGCTTTTTGTTTGAAAGAAAAAAAAACTTGAAAAAAAAAATGGGAGGGCATCAACACGTTACGCGATGCTGTGGTGGTTGGTTGCCAGAGCCACCCCCATGTTTCTTCTTTCCCTTGGTCTGTGTGCCGGACAAAGGTCGTCGTGAAACGCCAGCTGCTCAAATTTTCCCAGTTTCACTAGACGATATAGGATCACCTGCAGCTCGCAGTCGGCCCGTGTAAATGAATTGCTGTGGCAGGGTGTGTATGTATACGTATGATCAAGAGATGTTCCACGCAATGAGACGGTGGAAAAAATTGTGTATCACATCGGTGACTGGCCAGTAGACTCTCGAGCGTGAGAGGATGTACTGTAGACTTTTTTCTCTGTTTGACTTGTCACTGGGTTCATCAGGGAATGGCCCAACTGTCAGCGCAGACTCTGGCCAGAAGCTAAATCAGTGTAATGCTGCCTAGATGTTGACAGTTGGGGGAGTGAAGCCATGTGCTATGCGATGAGATGTCATCGTAAAAGGCCAAGATGTTTGTTCAAGGATATGCATCATCGACATTAGAACCTCCTCTTCTTCTTTGCTGGTCCAGCCGCTGCCTTCTTCTCCAGCTCCCTCTTTAGTTCCTCCCGCTTTCTATCCGCGCGTTCCTGCGATGTCTCCTTCTGCTTCTCCTCCCTAGCCTCTGCTGCTGATGCATTGCGAGACGTTGCACGGCCACGCCGCGCGTCATCCCTTGTCACATCTGCCGACGGCGCTGTACCGGCTCCAACCCGCTTGCCAATGACGCCCAACCTCTTGGGTGCAGTCGAGCCAGCCTCCTCGTCACCCTTTGCTGCTGCAGAAGCAGCGTCATCCTCTGCTGTCCCTGCATCATGCACCGGCTGTCTTGGTTTTCCACCAATGCGGCCCAGACCGCTCTTCTTTGCAGGCGCAGAGGAGGATGGGGGAGGAGGAGGAGGAGGGGACGAATCAGCAGGTGGTGGTGATGCGGCCTCGTCAGGAAGAGAGGCAGTCTCGTCTACGTCACTAGCCGTTTCTGATGCGGTCTCGTTGTCATCTGCCATGGCGTCTTTGGTCTTGGTCTTGGGAGGGGGTGGGCTGGCGGCCTTGGGTGGCGATGGAGGTGGTACCGATTTCTTGCCGCCTATTGCTCCGATGCGGCCAGCTTTCGTCGGCTCCTGAGATGACGCATGCTCTTCCTTGACGGCTTTTGCAGGCGAGCTCTGCTTTGATGATGTATGAGCGTCTTTGCTTGGGCCAGTCTCGGACATTGGCTTGAGCCGTGACGGAGTAGATTGAACCTGAAACTCGTCGTCATTGTCATCATCGTCGCCCATCGTCACATCGTTGGCGTCCGGAGGCGAGGAGGGTTCTGCTGAGTTTGGGGCTCCTGTTTGATTATGTTCGGTAGAAGCAGTGCGATGCGGTAAACTTGTTATGCTACTGAAGCTGCGCCACCAGCCGTCCAGGTTGCTGGATGCAAAGTTCATTGACATGCCAGGCAGTCCGGCATTGCCGCCAAAGACTCTTTGCACCAAGTCCGTCACGTCGCCAGGTTGATCAGCGTTGTTACGGAGCTCATCGTTCATCTTTTGCTCGTTGAATGGGGCGAGACCTCTAATTTTACCATCCGCAGTCTCCCGCGTCACCTTTTTGCGGCCCGAAAGCGCTGTAAATACATGCTCCAAGCCTGTGCCGGTAGCTTCAAGCTTGTCAGAGAGCTTGGCAATTACCGCATCTTTGTGTGCTAATGTCTGTATCAACATGTCCACTTGGCGGCTCCTGAAGTAGAGATCCTCGACAATGGGGATCGCGAACTCGTTTGTAATGGCAATAGATGATGACTTGTTCAAATGGAATGGCCATTCCAGGGGCTCAAATCCGGCGAGTTGGCAGGTGGCCACCAACTTTAAGCCTTCTTTTCCAGAATCCGCCGATGATCCTGGCGAAAGCGTAAAAGTAGCTTCGTCATGCCCATCAGCCGTCTCATCCAGCGCACCCCGGAGCGTCTGGAGAAACTTGCTCATATTCTCAGGCGTATCGCTCGGGTCGATGCTCGTATCTTCTTTCCATGCTCTCATGCAAATGGCTTTCCTCTCCATCGACTCGGTCCATACATGAGCCATGTCTGTAACCTGAATCGAATATTCGGATGCTTTTGTCTCAAAGGCTACCAGGAGTGGTGGTAGTTGGCCTTCTCCTGAAAGGCGCAGGGGTCGCCATGTTTTGGCGCCCGCCATAGCGAGCTTCCGTCAGGCGCAACGATGCTAAGCTCCGTAGGCGTTGCGCACTAACAATCTTATTGAGCCCCTAGCTGGTGGTTTTGATAAGCCGCAGCCAGGTTGCATCAGGTTTGTGCGGTTACCAGAGCGCGATTGGTGGGCAGCTTCAGCGTTTTGCGACGATTCCGCCGAGGACGCCACCTGAAGCGTGACCAATTGGGATGTGGCCGGGGGGAATCTGGAGCGTCTAGCGTGCCGCAGCAAGAGGCCGGTTTGATGGGATCAATTCGCCTTCGCTACCTCCTCATCGCCGAGTAAAAAATGATGTGCAAAGATGTTGATGATGAGGAGCAGACATCCGCGCACTAGCGACGCCCCCAGCCCCCAACCGTGATGGGGCTCCATGGATCCTGCAGGGTTCTGCGCCGATGATATAGAGTCTACAGATAAGTGCGGCAATAAACTCGAGCCAGATCGAATTGGTAGAAAGAAATATATAATCATATTTATATTCGAATTATTGACGAGTCTTTCCAAAATCAGTCATTCATAATCCCTACTCGTTATCTAGTAACGCGTAGAAAAAGACGGCAATTTCGCCTCTGCTCTCTGGAAACGCGCGATAGAGATGCTCATCATACCCTGCAAAGACCATGCCAGCTTTTTTGTAGAAGCGACAGGCTGCAACATTATTAGATTGGCCTTCGACGCGAATCGCGCCGAGACCAATTTCTCGCGTCCAGTGCTTGACAGCGTCCAGGAGACGCGCTGCATTGCCATAGCCGCGAACACTGACATCCAGCCCAATAAATTCGAGCAGAACCATCCGGTTCCAGCTCTTGGAAGCGACAGTGTATCCATAGATACGGCCATTCTCGGCTCTGAGAACAAAGATGACTTTCGTGAGACCATCAGCCCCCTGCAATTCCTGCTCGTCGAAGCCAAAGTCTTTGACTCTCTCGGGTAGCGGTGATGTAATGAATGGCAAGTCGTTCTCTAGCTGATTTATTGGCTTTGCAACCTCGGCATTGATTGAAAAACTAAAATCCAGTCCGGCAACATCTTTTTCCGTCAGCTCGTTGACTCGTTCAAGTTTCAGTTCGACCATTGTGATGATGTATAATGTTATTGAACAAGTATGGGGGGGAGGTATAGGCCGTCAGAGGGCTTCAATATGTTGGCGTCGCGGCCATCTCGGCGAGCCGAATTTGGAAAGCTGCCATCAACTCAGAAACTTCTAGCAGCTTGCCAACCCGCCACCAATTCTATAAGAAACCGACCTGCAATTCAAGCCACTGTCGACTTCTTACTTGTAATGCCATGATCACGTTCAGCGCTGCCACCCAATTCCGAGTAATAAATTACCCACACTTTGGCGTGGTATACCAGGCTACACACCGACAGAGAAGGTTGAAAGATTCCGCCACGAGTCTGCAACTGCACCGAGAAGAAAGGTTCCTGCATCTGCATTCTCATGATTCAAAGCCTCAAAAATAACGAATTTCGACTCAGAAACCGGCCTTGCCAGTGAAGCGGACAGTTTGAAGAATTGCTCACATTGCTTTGGGCTCATAGACCAAAATTAGCAGCTCTCGGGCAACAACGGCCGCCCCCTTGGCCTAATGGCTAAGGCGCAAGAGTGCGTACCCCGCTTAGATCTTGTCGTTGTACATCAAGCTAACCTTCAACTAGCTTCTATATCTCGGAATCTTGAGATTGCCGGTTCGAGTCCGGCAGGGGGTGTCTACCTTCGTTTTTTCTCTCTTTTTTTATGCCGTGCTCCTCGAGTTATATTATCAGATCTTGCATGCCTGTGCTTCGGGAATGTCTTCTTTTTTTTTTCTTTCCTATTAAGTAGCACCCCTCCTGTGGTTTCGTAGCTAGTCTGCGCGTACCTGCTCCCATTCAAATCCAACTAAAAAAGCAATCGGCGGGCTTTTCCAGCCTAGTAGGTCGATTTCGATCCGCAGAACTGCTATGACGCACGGGAAATCGGGGCCCTCAGCAACCAAATCACTCTCGATTCAAAGCGCTCAAAAAGGTCGCCGCTCCTCGAGAAACCCTTGCTTAAAGCTTACTTGACATTACACAAACTTGCACAATCTTGTGTGCCCATGATTGAGTCGCGGTCATAATTACCATCGCGTACCCTTGACATTCGTCTTCACTTGCATGCCTGTCTGCTTCTGGGCATCACTGACGCGACGCACGCTGTTCACGCCCCGAGTTATCTGGGCCTTCTTAACAACCTCGCGACCACACGAATCCCTCACCAGACAACTTGGCACAATGGCGCCTCGTGCAACGAAGCGCAAGGCCAACGCTGCACCTGCGGCTAAGACGAACGGAAGCAAGAAGGCCAAGTCGACGAGCTACGACGACGAGCTTCGGGAACCGCACCATGCGGCTGATGATGCCGAAAAGCACGGGATTGTCCTCCGCGATTACTACCCACCAGAGATGAGCAACGCAAGAGCACGCGCATATGCTGAAGAGGCGCTCCGCCGCCCGATGGAGAACCTGGTTACCGCCCAACGCGAGACAGCGGAGGCTATGAAAAAGGCTGCACAAGGTGAAGTTGTCGCCCACTGGTTCAAAACTGACTTGCGCTGTGCCGACAACACGTCTTTGGCTTTGGCGGCCCAAAAGGCTAAGGAAATGAATGTTCCGCTTCTCTGCTTTTACTTGGTCAGCCCCCAAGATTTCGAGGCTCATCTGAGATCGCCGGTCCGGGTCGATTTCATTCTCCGTACCCTAAAAGTATTGAAAGAAGACTTGGCGAAACTGGATATTCCACTCTACGTTGAGACTGTGGAAGAGCGCGCCAAGGTCCCTGCTCGTGTGCTTGAGCTGCTTGAATCGTGGGGCTGCAACCATTTGTGTGCCAACTTGGAGTACGAGGTTGACGAGCTCCGTCGCGAGACCAAGATAGTAAGGCTACTGGCTGCAAATAACAAGTCTTTCGAAGCAGTGCATGACACCTGTGTCGTTCCTCCAGGTCAGCTTCGTAGCGGTACAGGCAACCAGTACGCCGTTTACACGCCGTGGTATCGCGCTTGGATGGCTCACATTCATTCCAACCTTGACTTGCTCGAGCTACATGATGCGCCCCCAAAGAATCCTGCATCAGCGAGGAAACGGTTTCAGAAGCTCTTTGAGTGCGAAATACCTGCGGCACCCAAGGGAAAGGCACTGTCGGCAGAAGAACAGAAGCGCTTCCACTCACTTTGGCCATGCGGCGAGCATGAAGCCAAGGCTCGCTTGGACAAGTTCTGCGAGGAGCGCATTGGCGGATATAGCCAACAAAGAAACCTGCCAAGCCAGAATGGCACAGCTAGCATCTCTGTGCACTTGGCCAGCGGTACAATCAGCGCTCGAACTTGTGTGCGCACCGCAAGAGACAGAAACAAGTCAAAGAAGCTGGACAGCGGCCATGAGGGAATCAAAGTCTGGATCAGCGAAGTTGCATGGAGGGACTTTTATCGCCACGTATTGGTCAGATGGCCACACATTTGGTGAGTGCACAGCTTTTGCAATTGATATATTATCTGACGGGGACTTTTACAGCATGAACAAGCCGTTCAAGCCTGATTATGCCGATATAGAATGGTCATATAATGCCGAGCACTTTAACGCCTGGTGTGAGGGCAAAACCGGGTTTCCCATCGTTGATGCTGCTATGCGACAGCTGAATCACATGGGTTACATGCACAATCGACCTCGTATGGTTGTGGCTTCCTTTCTCTCCAAAGATCTACTCCTTGACTGGCGCATGGGCGAGAAATACTTTATGGAGCACCTGATAGATGGCGACTTTGCGAGCAACAGCGGTGGCTGGGGCTTCAGCGCGAGTGTCGGCGTCGATCCGCAGCCCTACTTTCGCATCTTTAACCCACTCCGACAGAGCGAGCGCTTCGATCCCGACGGCGACTATATCCGCCAATGGGTGCCAGAGTTGAAAGATTTCGACAACAAGCAAATCCATGATCCGTACAATCGCGGCGCGGGGGACAAGGCGAAAAAGAATGGATATCCAAAGCCGATTGTCGAACACAGTGAGTGTCGGGAGCGAGCGCTGGCTGCGTACAAGGCGGCTGTGGCGTAGACCGGCAAGTCGTCGAAATCTCGCGTCTGTAGTATTAGTGTACGACATATTCGCATGTAGGTAATTTGGATTTTAGATCAAGAATCATTTTGCGCGCATGTCCGACCTGTATCTGTACCATGACAAGCAGTCTCAACTGCCACGGCTTTTTCAAGGCCAAGAATAATCTGCGGCTTGGAGACTATCAGAGTAGCCTCAGAATTCTCAGCAATGGACAGGCGGCTTCACAAGGAGCCCTGCGAGCCAGCCGGTGCGAGAAGACTTTTCCAGCCGGGAGCACAACACCAATCACACATCCAAATCACTTCCAGGGCTCGCACGTATATGGACAAGTTCGTAATGTTTTTTTGTGTGTCTTCGAAATCGAGCCAAGACGCCTCGAATTGGATTGTGCTAAATGCAGGCCAACTCTAGTTCCACAAATGCACCCTTCCCGAAACCAATCCCAAACTATCGGATCGTTAGCATTGCTAATGCTGAATGCTGGCTTTCGGTTCCGTCACCCGGGTATTCTGCACCTTTCACTCTAATGTTTTTTCTCTTTTCGTCATTGTGTAAAGCATTTATCGCTGAGCGCTCCAGACATTCTTGACGAGGCCGTCACGCTGAGCCAGGCGGTTCATGGCGTCGTCGGATTCGCCCATGGCGCGGACGAAGCCGCAGAGGGCATAGACGTGGGCCTCGCCAGGGACGGCGCGGCCGTTCTCGTCAACCTTGGCGATGGAGATCTGGACAGAGCCGTGATCCTTGGCCTTGATGATGCGGTTGGTAGCGCTGCACTTGCGGGGGACGTAGCTGTAAATCGGAATCGCAACATTAGTACAGTGTCATTTCTTCGGCAATCGTTTCTGAATATCGAATCGGTGTTGCTTCGAGAGTTTCGGTGTTGTCTTACAGATCGACGATCTCGCCACGGTCGTTCTCCATCTTGACGGGTGTTGTGAGGGTGTTCGGGGGTGTAAAGATTTGTCGTGGTGCTCGGGTGGGATTGCCTCACAAATTCCTGACGTCGAAAATTTGCCCTGGCTCCGAATAATTTCGTGGGGCGGGGAGGGCTTTCTGTGCGTCACATGATCTATCATGTGATAGCGTGAGTGTCTCGCGAGCCTACTGAGCCAATCAAAGCGCGCAGTCGCCCTCGAGACTTCTGGCAACCACGTATCCACTTTGACTTGAATGCTTCTGAAAACCTACGACGAGCAAACCGCGACGTAATCGCCTCTATGAAGCGCTCGCTCGGAGGTGGTGCTAGGACCGAGATACAGAAACCATTCTGCTGCGCCTCATTGGTTCGAGATGCGCTCTGCGCACTCGACCCTATGCTTTCGGCGCAATGGCTTCTCCCGAAATGTTCTTGTCGTCACCTTTACGTCCCACGCGCCGAATCGCAACTTCTCCACTCGTGATATCCTCCTCACCAGATCTTCCTCCGCTGCAAGATCTAGGGTCGCGACCGCCAAGACCTCCAATCTTCAAGTCGACTACCCCTACAACACCAATTCACCAGCGCTCAAGAGCCGGGCTCACGTCAGCACCAGAACCCAAACCGGAGGCCGTGAACCTGTCGCCAACGCCCGAAACCTCTGTTCATGACTCGCACTATAGATCTCCCAACAAATCCAAGTCGAACCAATCCCTTACGAGCCATGATATGGCACAAAAATGCGCTACTCTTGGGGCCGCACGCCAGCCCCTGTTGCTTTCATCCTCTCCAGCTGGATCTCAAGCAGTTGTGAGCGAAAGCAAATACTTCCAAAACCCGATTTGTGAGCCTTTTCAAGACAAAGAATCCGCATCAGCAGGAGCATCTGTGCCACGAGATACGCCTTTGAATTTACAACAGGCCCCCGCAAGACGCCTAGATTGGACCCCGCCGAAACAGAAGTCACCGAATGTCAGTCAGCCCAACAGTGTCAGCCCAACAGCAACTGAGCCAGTTTCTGAAGAGAAAGGCAAAGGCGATACACTTTCCAAGGTTCTTGAAGCTTTCAAATGTGACGATACACCGGCCTCGACTACAGCAACTCGATCCGACGAAGATGGCAGCATATTCCGGAAACGCAAGCTGATCGACGCAGTATCGACGAGATCCGGACAAGGCCCATCGGTAGCCCCTGAGCCTGCGATCGTGAAGAAAAAGGTGGCATCAAAAAAGAAACCACGGACTATCACAGGTCTAGCTACCGCCGCATATAGACTTGCTAGTCAGCCCGACCCCGGCCCCGAGGAGGAAAACCAAAGCAGGCCCTCAATAGCAGAGGTTCAAGTGGCAACAACTACGGCGACTAACGCGCCTGTGAAGAAAACGAGGAAGCGTACCAGCAAAGCCCCCAAAAAGACGCGGAAGAAGGAACCGCCGCCCAAGCCAATCTTGTTGTCACCCAGCGCGGCGTTGCGCCAAGTTGCAAATCAAGACTTTCTTTTTGGAACGTCAAGTCAGTTGGCCCAAGAACAATCTCCGGGATTCCTGCGAGACTTGGCTAGAGCAATGAAACATTCGAATGAAATCGACTATGTTTCACTTTCGACGCCTATCAACAGCGACGCCATTGAACCGCCGGAAGCAAGGCGTTCGCTTTGGGACGCAGCGGCTCGTGATGAGGCTGGTGACGTGTTTGATCTGGGTATTCAGGAACTGGCTCAGAAATCGCAGGATTTACCTTCTCTCGAGGCACAGGCTGATCCTTTTGGATACGTCAAAGAAGCAAGCCCTCCTGGAGAGGATTCCTTTCTGAGCCTTTCGGATGCATTAAAGCCGCAAGAGGTGCTTGACGAGAAAAATCAAACTCCAGAGTCACCAAGGAGGGAGTCTTGCTCTCAGGATGCAGGGCCTATGCCTCCTGTGCCTACATCACCGAATTTACCACCCCGCCCCAAGTTTGAGCTCTATACTGATGCACAACTGGCTAGCGCGGTCTCTTCATATGGTTTCAAGAATGTACGCCAGAGAGGAGCGCGAATCGCACTCCTAGACAAATGCTGGCAAGGCAGGAATCAAAATGGCGCTATTTCAGGCGCACGATCTGCCTCGACGCTGGCCGGGCAAAGTACACGGTCGCCTGTCAAGTCAGGTCGGGCAAAATCGCCAGTAAAGACACCTGCTCGGCCTGAATCGTCATTGGTCAGTGCATCGCAGCCGCAGGAACCGCCACCGTCAGCGCAGCAGCCGATCAGTCCACCCAAGCGGCCCCGCGGTCGACCACGAAAATCACCAGCACCAGCACCAGCGCCATCTTTGATGGAATCTGCTTCACTTTGCGCCGCAGCCCTGTTGCATCCAGGCTCCACGACATTGGCCCCTAGCACCCCAAAACGTCCCAAGGCTAAAAGTTCTAAATTGGTTGTCGAGATTCCAGACTCAGAATCAGATGCTGATGGACTTGACTCCCTCTCCGCATCCCCATCCTCAGTGACGGATGAAATGCCCTCGCCTTCGCAAGGCGTGGACCTGTCTTTGTCTATGGATCAAGATGCTGAGCTGTCCATTGCAGTAACAGCATCTGAAAAACCAGCCTCTTTTGAGTACATTACCAAATCGGTCACTTCTGCACCAAGGTCCAGAGATGTCAGTCAGCCATCTTGGCATGAGAAGATACTACTATACGATCCAATCATCCTTGAGGACCTCACTGCTTGGTTGAATTGCGGACCGCTTACCAAGGCCGGTTACGATGATGAGGTGAGCTCGGGGGAGGTGAAGAAGTGGTGCGAGTCGAAAAGCATATGCTGCCTCTGGAAGGTCAACCTGCGAGGGAAGGAGAGAAAACGGTATTGACTTGCCGCTATCGTTGTGTTTTTTAGACAGGTGGTTCATTGCATTCTCAGCGCGGCGCCGGTTTAGGGCTTGGTTTTGGAACATTACACCTGTACATGGGCATTGGAGTCGGGGCCTATGTTTTTGAGTTGAGTAGCCATTTGATGTAGAAGATAATTTCAACCGTTTTGTGCAGCTCAAAGGTAGACTCTTGCCTGGCCACAACCTGTTCAAGCGACGAGCGGCACCAGAAGATCGGCGGCCGCAGACCTGCCATGAGCCCGTGCGGAGCCGCTAAATCCAATGGATCTGTACCGCCCGGCCTAAGACCGGCGTACCTCGGTAGCATGGCTCATTCCCCGCAAACAAGCATTTGAGCAAACTACTACGTACATCAGAGCGCACCCGGGGACGGGTATACAGCTAGTATAGCCGCTCCGACGAGGCCTAATTTGCATGAATTCACATCTACACATCGTCGCGAGACGAATACTGCCAACTAGCACTCCCAGCGTTGCTGCCAGAAGACTCATCACCACCACGACTTCCATCGCGACATTCTCGACCTCCAACTTTTCCATCCCGGCCGTCTCGGTTCATCGCGCGCGCCAGTACTCACCACGCCCTCATCAGCAACGACGGCGATTCTCCGGTCTCACTACTTCCCCAGACGCTGCAGCCGCAGCCGCACCCAGAAAGCCTCCCAAGATGGCCAAGGACGGCGAACTTGCCGTTCCCCGGCCCAGCGCGTCCGTTGTGCTGCTGTCGCCGTCCAACGAGATCCTGCTGCTGCACCGCGTCAAGACGTCGACGTCGTTTGCGTCGGCGCACGTCTTTCCCGGCGGCAACGTGGATCCGTTCCACGACGGCGACGTGCCGCCCGAGGGCAACCCGGACAAGCACCGCGATGGGCCGGCGTACCGTCTGTGCGCCATCCGCGAGACGTTTGAGGAGTCGGGCATCCTGCTGGCCAAAAAGGACGGCAAGTTGGTGCAGCTTCCAGAGAAGGAGAGAGAGGATGCGCGGAAGCAGATTCATGCGCGCAAGATCAAGTTTGGCGACTGGCTCGCGTCAATTGGCGCGACTGCCGACACAGGTATGTAGCGACGGCCTGTCTTGGAGGCTGCGGATGCTAACGGACTTTTGCCGCATAGAGTCCCTCATTCCATACACGCGCTGGGTCACGCCCGTCACCGTGCCGAAGCGTTTCACGACGCAAATGTACCTGTACCTGCTCCCGCTGACGCGTCGCGACGTCCCGTCCAAGATGGTGATCCCGACGCCGGACGGCGGCATCGAGCACACGGCGGCGCTCTTTGCGGAGCCGCAGGCGTGGATCAAGCAGGCCAACCGCGGCGAGGTCATGCTGTTCCCGCCGCAGTACTTTATCCTCGACACGGTCGGGCGACACGTCGGCGGCGGCAAGCCCGGCGCGCTCGAGGAGGAGTCGAAGCGCTTCATGCAGCAGCGGCGGCGGCTGCTCCAGTTTGTCAAGCAGGTGCCCACGGCGACGACGGCGCTGGGCCGCGCGCACCCGTCGTCGCAGGTCGCCTGGGCGGACAAGGTCATGAGCCCGCTGCCGCTGTACATGCGCGAGAGCGATGGCCGCGCCGTCCTGAGCCTCTGCTACCCGGGGCCGGAGCTCGAGGGCGCGGAGGGGGACCGCGTCGGCGATTTTGAGCACGTGGTGCTGACCAAGTTTGGCAAGAAGGGGCCGACGGGTGTCGAGGTGCGGCTGCGGGAGGAGGTCCTTGACGAGGATGCGCAGCCAAAGGAGGGCCGTCTCGAAAAATTGTAGAATGGGAGCTGGCTTTCTACATTTTTACTCTTGGACATGGTAGCCGCTTTGTACATGGACATACGAGAGCTTCAGGGGGCCCAAGATAGATCTAGACAAATAGACATGTCGATTTCTTCACACCCAAAGCTGGTTCGCTGACAGCGATATCAGCGGAAAGAGAAAGTTTTGCAATCTCAACAGCCTGCACGAGTGCAGGCCTCTGATTGGCCCAAGCACGCTACCTCACCACCCTTTTTGTACTCTTCACTTTGACAGATACTCTGTCAAAATAGAATCATCCATCAGCAACAGTACTGAAAGACATCCGCGATACGTATCATAACTAGGGAGAAAGTTCATGTTGCCCGAGGGGTGAAGCTGGAAACGCAATGGTGTTTCGTGAGTGAGGAGCATGCTTGTTCGATCTGATGGAAACATGATGAGCAGTTGATTTGTAGGTTTGTTTTGCCTTGCCGCCCGTTTGCTGATCTGATCCACATTGATCTGTAGTATGTAGATGCGTCTCCCCCACGGCATGGCAGACGAACGGGTTGTCTGCATCTTGTCCCCAATATCCCACACCTCGCTGGGGTTACCTGTATGTCGAGCTGGCTAACTGGCAGCGCAAATGAAAGTTGTAAAGAGCAAACCTCTTGAATCTGGACAACAACTGAAGCGTAAGCCATCTTTTGCAACTTGATTGCTGGTCTATATTCTTTTTGGCCTTTGCTCCCCAGCCAAGTGAATCGCGTCCTAGGCCCTAGACCAGTGACCGCAGCAGAGAACTTTTCGGTGGCAATCTCAACAGAAATAGACATGACCACACTTGCTGTGCATTGATCTGGATAAAGGGCGCATTCGATCAGTCGTTTGGCGGCGTCTCCTTTTTTGTAGCTGACGTCACACATCCACACGCGATCAATTTGTCGCAACCAGCCACACGCTTCGGAAGAGTGACTCTATCATGACATTGATGGCAAGGAACAATGCCTTTATCTACAGCTGCACGCCACAGCTGCGGGTGTTTTTGAATACCACTTTTCATGAATTAACTGATGGAAATTCTCGAAAATAGGCTCACTTTCAAATATCGACCATAATTCAGATTTTTCTCCTGTGTATGAGAGAAATTCTTGGCAATGTCATTGCCGAATAAGTAGTGCTGTGAATTGCTCTGACAGGTCAGAACAGCGCCATGCAACGTCGAGTGCCACTGTATTAAGTTGATGGAAGCTAATTAATCGAGAAATATCGGCTGTTAGCTCATTCGCAAAAGAAGCTTGAAGGGGGAAAAAAAAATTATAGCTTTGCGTGCATTTGAGCAAGTTTTATCAGTACACCGCAGCAAGCCCCGCCCCACACGCCCGGCTGCGTCTAGACCTCCTCCGGATGTATCCTTGTCTCAATTCTCCCTCAGCCCTGCGGCTGCGGCATATATGGATAGAGCATTGAAGAAACAAAAAATGATAAGCATGCGTTGAAACGAGCCAAATCGCAAGTGCATTCCAACGTGGAAGAAACAAGATTACATGAAGAGTCTGCTCCGCGACTTGTTCCCAAGTACAATCGGGGTGCAAGCCGGAGAGGAGCATGTCGTGCATGGGCTGGGAGCCGGCCCCACCACCTCCGGGAGAGGCTAACTTATACCTACTGAATATGCATGCATGTCTTCAAGGATCTAGCAGCAATAGCACAGGAAAATCAGTTGGGCCCCCTCATAAACCTCTCTTCGAAGTCGGATTTCCAGATGGCTGGGAATGGCATAACGGGAAAAAAAAAAAAGAAAAGAAAACCCTCTCAGAGCTGAAAGTCTGGGCTCCCCGCTAGTGGACGCCGACTGTGGGCAGCCGGCGCACACACCCCGGGGCCCATCTCTACGCACATGGCGGCAACCGCGCGGGGAGAGGGAGGGAGGAGTTGCCTGCCATGTGCGTGATGGATGGCAATAACAAGTCCGCTCGCCTGTACCGGGAGCAAAGACTTGGAACATTCTCTCAAGCAAAGAAAGCCAAACGGAATGTGGCAAGCCGACCCGTGCAAAACTTGTGCGCAAGTTTTAAGAAAACGGGTTTATATACCAGTTCACTTTCTCGCCGTTCCATTGCCCATCCCAACCACCTTTACCTCTCTCGTCTACTACTCTCCTCTCTCTCTGCATTTTTTTCTTTCCTCTTGTTCTCGACGAAAGCTTCTCTCGGATTGGATCCGCTCCCTTGCCGCCTAAAAACCAACACACACACACACACACCATGCTCCCCCAGACTGCTCTTTTCCTGGCCGCCGCCGCCATCCAGCCCGTCACGGCCCATTTCGGCCTGACGCAGCCCCAATGGCGCGCCGACACCCTCGCCGCCGAGAATGAAGCCAAGTACAGCCAATGGACCTACCCATGTACGTACGCGCGGGCGCGACTCCCTCTCTTTTTTTGCCCTTCCCCCTTCTCTCCTCTCTCCCTACCTTCCGTTGTCTTTTTTTGTCTCGCTAACGAGAAAAAATCCAGGCGCCGGCGTCCCCTATGGCGCGGGCAACACGACCGACTGGCCGCTCGACGGCGGCCCTCTCGAGCTCGAGCTTCACCACAAGTGGACCTACGTCTTTGTCAACCTCGGTCTCGGCGGCAACACGACCAATTTCAACCTGACGCTGACGCCTGAGCTGTGGAACACGACCGGCAAGGGCACCTTTTGCGTTGAAAAGCTCGCCGTCCCCTCGGGAATCGCAGACGGCACCCGCGGCACCATTCAGATTGTCACCTCGGGCAGCAGCGGCTCCGCGCTCTACAACTGCGCCGACATTCGCTTCTCAAAGGACGCAAAGAACGCCACGTGCACCGGCAACGGCGTCACCCTCAACAAGGTCCAGCAGAGCGGCAATGCCACCTCCACATCGGGCTCGGGCGCTGCGCCTTTGGCGAGCGCCGGCGGCAAATCGGCCGCGGGTGCGGCAGCGGCGGTCAATGGTGGCATCCTGGCGACAGTGGTTGGTGCGGCGGCTCTCTTTGCGCTGGGCTCGAGCTTGTAAGCGTTGATAATGGCGAAATGGGATTATTAATGTACAAATGGGAGCATAATTGTCTTTTATAAATGAGAAAAGATGTATTTCAAATGTAAAATCTAGCCTCATGAGTGGAATTGTCTGATGCAACGTATATGCACGGTATTGACTGGCCATCACTGCCTCCCCCCCCCCATCCAGATACACCCGAAACCAATTGCGCCTTGTAGAAATTATGTACAACGAGGGGTATCGACAATACATTATGAACATCAACATGGAACTATATGTACTGCATGGCGTTAGTGGAAAAAAACTTGTCAACAAGTCGTCATTGGTCCAAAGACATACCTCATTATCCATGTGAAATGTGCAGCGTAAATCATGTAAAATGCAAAATGCCCGACAATGTAATCAAAACATAAAATGCAAACAGAAATAGCAAAAAGAGCTCATGCAAACATGCAAACATGCAAACAGATAGCCGAACAATGTCAAACATGTCGTAAAAACGTTAGAAAAAAAAGTCATTAAGCCGTGACAGCGACTGGCTCTAGAGTGGCTGGCTCTAGAGTGAGCTGCTCCAAGACGGAAGCCATTGTGATGCGCTGCGTAGGATTCGGGGTGAGCATCTCCTTGACGATGCGCTCCAAGCGGTCCTCTCTGTCGAGGTTATGCGCGGCATTGTGCACCTCGGTGAGCCAGGTGCGCATTTGCATCATGGCCGACTGGCCGTTGCCGTACCTCTGATTCATCTGAGGGTTATTGACGCCGGCAATCAGCCAGTAAAGCTGCCTGTTGCCATTTTGCGGTCTGGCACGACTCTCCGGTAGGGGAAGCTTGCGCAGCAGGTACAGCATGGTGACACCCAAGGCCCAAACATCAGCCGCCGGTCCGCGGAGTTTGCTCCCCATAAACTCGGGCGGGATGTAGTATGGTGTGCCACCACCGCCGGGCGGGCTCGAGGTGGCAGTTGACATGCCAAAGTCGCAGAGGACGGCCCCGCGCTCCATAGAGTACAAGATATTGGCGGGCTTGATGTCGTTGTGAACAAGCTGGCGGCCGTGAATGTAGCTCAAGGCACCGGCTATATCTCGCAAAATGCGGGCCGCGTCTTTTGCGGTCCCGGTAAAGTGGTCGTCTTGCTTGCTTCTCCAACGGTTTTGAACAGTCAAGTCCTTGGCATCAACGTGTTCCATGTAAAGCGAAAGAAAGCGGGCGTCGCCACCGTAGTAGCGTACGATGGAATGATGCTCTAGGTTTTCTTGTGTTTGGTACTCACGTTGCCACATGTCGGCTTGGCGAATGACATTGCGCTCATGAACATTTGGCTTCTCCGCATTGCTCACCACAGTCTTGAGCACCTTGACCGTCACAATGTTGTCGGGACGCCTGGAATAACGACCGACAAAGACGGCGGACTGGGCCGTCGAGGCGATGGGCTCCTGCTTGATGAGCTGGTACTCATCAAGCTCGCATATGCCCGTCATGTATATTGTATCGCCCTGTTCGGCCTGAAGTAGAGCATTGGTGTTGCCTGATGACAGCTCCTTGCCCGACCTCTTGGCGCCATTGGGTAGCGAGAAGACGAGAGGATCCGCAGAGGGGTTCAAGAACATAACCACACCATCTGAGGGACGACCTTCGACTTGAGAGATGCGACGCTTGACGCGCTTGTCACCTTCATCATCATCATCGGGGGTTAAGGCTCTCTTGGTACTAGTCGAGACTAGCGCAGAACTACCGCGGGAACATGTGCTTCGGCTGTGAGTCAGAGATGGCTGTTCGTAGAGGACGACAGGACGCTTCTCCAGAATTCTAAAATCCAAAACAGCAGCGTCGTGGACCTTTATGCGCCAGGTGCCAGGTTCCAGCGACTTGGTGACGTGAGGGTAGACGATGCGGTAGTCGTTCAAGGATGGACTGACGGGAGCTGCCTGGGAGAGACGAACAAGAGCGATGGGGACGTCGGAGCGGTTGACGAGGATGAGCTTGTCGCTAGCGGGATCGAAATAGAGCTCGCACCAAAGTTCGGGACGGGCAAAGGCATCAACCTCCTCGCTATCGGCAGGTATGCGCACAGAAAACTTGATATCGCGAGCGGTCTGAGTCACGGCCAAGACCCTGTGCGAGGGCTGCTCCGGGGCGGCAACCTCGGCGCGGAGGGCGAGCCAGCGGCAATTATCTCCCGGAGGCGCGACGGGAATGGTGTTGGGCAGCTCGGCGAGAGGACGGACCAAGAGGCGAATGTTTTGGCGGTGGTGATGGTCCTCGAGCAAAAGAACGTCGAGAGGGACATGCTCGTCGTCGGGGCCCGGGCTCGGGGTGCCGACGTCGACGTTGCGGACGCGGGCGTCGAGCTCGGACTGTGAAAACGGCTCAGTCCTCTCCTCAGTCGCCTCTTCCCGAGGCGCGGGTTTGGGTTCGGCCATTGCGATGGTTCTGAAGAATTTCTGAAGCGAGAGTGATGCCTGATGCAGGTGCATGGTGTGGCGCCTGAGGCTGGCAGAGACGGATAGGTGGTGGCCAGCTGGGACCAGCCTTTTACCTGGGTAGTTACGGCGGCGGGTTGACCTAGCTGGCGGAGCTGAGGAGCTGAGGAGCTGAGGTGAGGGGAACAAGAACCAGGCTGCGTGGCTGTGGTAGCGTGGGCAGTTATGGCGATTGTCTGTTGATGTGTTGGCAGCGTGCAACTCGTAAAACTCATAAAACAAGTCCAGAATCAGACTTCACAATAAGACGATGAAATGCAAAGGCCAAGGCCACAATAAATGCAGGAACGGCTCAATGGTCACGGCGAGGACGCCAGCGTCAGATGCGCAACAAGCGACAGTATTGTGGCCTGCTGATGGCCGCTCAGCCTCACGCTGGATCCAGTCACCAGTAATCCGGTGGGCAGCAGTCTGTGGGCATTTTAGCGGCCGGTGCTAGCGGGGAGGAGTCACTAAAACTGTTGAAATGCCTACCTACCTATATACAGTGCAAGATGACGCTGGATTCGTTGACGTCTTCCAATAAGGTACCCTGCCTGATTCGCTCAAGGGTAGGCGTTTTTAGCTACCGAGCGGCACAGCCCGTGTGAGATGTGCGAGATGCAGAATCGGACACCTCTTTTTTTTTTTCTCTTTCGAGTGGGATGATGTGCTGATGAAATAGTCAAGTTATAAAGTATTCTCGGAACCCCCATTTCACTTGTTCATTTTGTCTCTTCCCGCCACAACAATCTACCCCAGGCCTTTCCATGGAAAGCGTTGGAACCCCTCTTTAGCGTCCTGTCACAATTGTGCTGAACATGCCGTACTGTGCCAACCCAGCGCAAAAAACTGTACACCACTCCACCAGCTACTCCCGCGAATTAATAAGCACAATTCAGCCTTGCCCACTCCATATTGACACTGTACACTCATTCACTCTGGCATTATCCAACGCAACCTCGTGCTCTCGTTCGTTTGTTCACGTCTGCTTGCGACGCACTGTGGCAAAGCATCTCTCACCCATTCGCCTCATCAATTTCAGTCTCGTTACCTGTTGCCACTTCTCATTTTCCTCACCCCTTGAACCCTCGTGAAATCGAAGTTGCATCGCAAATCGAATAGTGACGTGCATAGTGCAGTGGCTCTGATGCGTCGTCGTCATGGCATTTGCAGGTGATACAGGCACCACGGATCGCGAGCCGACAGGCGGTCTAGTGACTCAGCCCTGAGCGCCGTTCACGTGGTTGCAGCATAGCGACGACCTCTTTCAACTAGTTATATCATCCACGTCCGTTCCGCATCGCACAAATACAACCTCGTTCTGTCAACTCTGTTGTGCAACCGTCTGTGACGTGCCGCTACTGATTAACTAGTTTCTAATGTAAAGCATGCATTCCTATTGACCTAGCTTCGGCCTCATATTCGTGCAGAGTATCACTCGCTTCCTCAATATCTGGCACGGGTAGCCGCTGCCAGATGGCAATGCTGTCTGCTGCTGTCTTGTCTCGTGATCTGACTACGAGCCTGCGGACATGGTCGTAGCCTGAAAGTTAGGTCGCGACGCTGAAATCACACGGATTTCAAGACACCTCACCACGCTCGCATTTTCTTGAAACAGACGATTGTGAAAGAGCTCATGCATGGAAGTGCGCCGAGCTTCACGGTCGCGATATCCTGCCATGACTACTCTATTAAAGGAGCCAACAGTACGGGAGGGGTGCGCCACAAGTTCATCAGCCACATCTCGAGACACCAGCCACAAGTTACTTGCACGAACCCCTCGATAACCCTGCCAACGAGGCAGGCAGCAGGTCTTTCTCTGGAAGGTGCCGCCACCAGCGAGCCTCCTTGCCTGTCGCAGCGCCCAGCATTCACTCGCATCAGAGCTGAGCCCGCTCTGCGTCGCGCCAAGCCGTATCGAGATTAGCGTCATGCAGATTGCCGCCTATGAATGCAAGCCGGCCCAAAAATATTGCAGGGCTAATGCAAGCGGACCCAAGTGAGCGCCAGCAAAAGAGGACTAGCTCAAGATAAAGTCTCCCAAGAGTGGAGCTCCCTGCGCCACTTGTCAGACATGACATCCAATCAAAACATTCACCGCTTTTTGCCTCAGGCAACACTGCGCTCGCTTCCCTGCACGCTCTCAACCTCGTGTCCAGAGGGTAGTCAACGCGCCCCCCACAACCTCTGGCTTTGATTTCGTCAAGGAATCTGAGTCTGTCAAACTGTGTGAGAACTGCCTCCTGATCGAATTCGAACCCCCGATTTCCACGCATCTTCGCTCAACTTGGACTCAACTACGTTCGCAATGTTTATCAGTACTACTACTATGCTCTAGATGAGCCCAGTCCACCAATGATACCGGGCTCGCGCATCTAGACACGTCTCTCACTCTTTCTATACTCTCACCCTTCTCACCACAACACGTCCACGTTTGTGGGCAACACCATATTGTTCGACCGATAATGGACGAACCAGGCTGGGCATGGCCCGCCTGGAAGTTTAACATGAAGAGGGATGACCTCTTCAGCACCCTCCACGATGAATACAACACGGTTACATTTGCTCTTCAAGACCCCAGGGCCTTCCACCATGATGTTCTCGAGCTCTCCAACCAGGCCGATACCGCTGACGAGTTCCACCAACTGATGGCTGAGCGCAAGTGCCAGCGGGCCAACGAGATTAATAGCTGCCTCGAGTCTCTCGCCGTCGAAATCATCGCCAACCCCATGTTGATGGGTACCGATCAGTGGCAACATGCCCTCCAGCTTTTCCGAAATAAATCCTACGACTCCATCGTTCGCTACTTTGCGAGCTACATCCCCGAAGAATACATGGACGAGCAGCATTGTCCATCACCAGTCTCGGATACATCTGTTTCCGAGAGCCACTCTATTTGTACCAATAGCACCAAAATCACCGACGTCGAAGACATGACACAGTCTTTGGACCAAGACGACTTCTTCCCCAACGGTCCCGTTCTGGCTGTCGAGCCTTGTTCCATGGATGCACATGGTCCCCCTTCCCCGCCACACTCAGAGGCTGTCACGCTGGATGAGTCTGACGACGCCAGCTACCCCTCGACTGGCCGGTCGTCTCGATCTGCGTCTTTCTCTGCCTCGGAGTCAGAGAGACTATCAGGCTTCTTTCGAGATCTTTCGAAAGAAGATGATAATACATCGCAGTCTGATAGTGGCGAGACTGTACTGACGTCCGCTTGCGACTCTGTTGAGACTATCTCATCTGTTGATCCAGCGGATGATTACCATGACTCCAAATTTATGCCCATGACTCCTCAAGACGATGAGGATTGGGACATTAACAACCTGCCTATCCAATACTCGGAAGATGAACTCAATGATACCCTTACCTATGATACCCTGGATTCCGAAACGGCAACACCTAAACCATTACCGGAAGCCACCAACTATCTCGAGTATTCCAGCCAGGTTACTAATCTCAGAACATTGCCTACAAGGCGACTACAATCGCCCAAAACATATAGCAGAAACCAAACCTCAGCAACAGTGTCGCGTGTCGTTTACCGGAGGAGCCCTGAAGAGGTCTCATTCAAGATACGAAAAGCCTCAGCCTCGGCCGCCAGAAGGCGGCCCAAAGGCAGGATGGGGTTTGACTAGCATGAGGGGATAAGGGTGCTGTATATATGTGATTATACCTGTACAT
This sequence comes from Beauveria brongniartii, assembly GCA_030782485.1. Classification (NCBI taxonomy): domain Eukaryota; kingdom Fungi; phylum Ascomycota; class Sordariomycetes; order Hypocreales; family Cordycipitaceae; genus Beauveria; species Beauveria brongniartii. Next base: position 21,789 of record JARJPP010000247.1, read on the forward strand.
ACTTGCATCCTATGACTAATGATTCTCACACGATGCCATCCATTTTACCGTCTATTTAATTGCGTTGCTATGTTTGACGTGTTGCATGTTGATGAGAAATGTAAGTTGCTAACCAATAATGACTTTTTAGATGCACTCGCAATGAAATCAACAATGTTTACATGACCTGGTTAATTGGCATTTTGCCTACCTTTTTTTTTTTGGGGGGGTTTTTTTTTTCCAGGCTTTGTTGGAGAGCGGAATGACCAGCGCGCGACTTGAAGGTGGGTGGTGGTAATGTCATGCGCTGGCGCTTGAGGGCACCCGATGCGCCGTCACGCGCGAACTGCGAAGCCGCACACGCCCGCTAATTATGGTCTCGCAGCACATGGGCACTTGATTATGCAACCTGCTTGTCCGATTGGATTTATTCTGAAGCGCCACTTTTATGTATTTACTTTGCCATCCCTCCTGAGCCAAGGTACCGCGCCTTTGCCCTGTTGTTCGCCGCCTTTTGTTAGAAATCTCATGGTCTTGTTAGACTTTGACGGCATCATTTCATCATCGTCATGGGATCGACAGAGACGGCGGCGGCTTTCGGCCAGTACAACAAATGATCTTGGAGCTGAATTCTAACTTGTTTGGGTCTGCGGTTGGCAGAAAGAGGGGGGGGGGGGCAGAGACGATGAAACTCGCCTGAGAAGGAAAAAGGCGTTGGTAATAAAACATCAGGGCTCATCACTCATTCGTTGGGCAGAAAAAGGCCAAACCCCGGATCTTGACGACCCGAGGAGAATAATCGCCAAGTGGCGCGCCCTTTTGTTTCTTTAATTTCCTTTTTTTTCCCCGCCCCCCCTATCCACAGGGCAAATATGATTAACACTTGTTCTGCAGAACAAGTACGATCCTAAACACCTGTAGATCAACTGGTTCCCCCCGCTTCCGTCGACACAGCCTCCTCCTCCTCCTTGGCGACGTCGCATAAACCGGAACCCGAGATCCTTCATGCTTCACCCAGGCTGTACAAGTGCTATATGTGAAACAAAGTTTTGTTGTTTACCGCGCCAGCAGTTTCTCTTTACGTTTTGCTTGAAAAAAGTTGCACACTGCTGCTGGAAATCTCGCTTGCTGTTTTTCCTTTTGGGTTTATTTTTATTTTTATTTTTATTTTTTTCATTTTACTTTTTTTTTATTCCTGAATAACCGGAAACTCTGGCGGTAACTCGTATTGCTTCGTTCCGTATTGTCTGTAAATTTGCCAGGATCATGACAGGTGTTGCTGCCTTGATGCCTTGTAGGAAGCCGTTGCGATGTCCAGCAATCGATTGCGGCTTGGCAACTGTCGCAGATGCCATCTACAGCAGAGACCTGTCATAATTTCGAGGCAATGGCACGCAGCCCTTTCAAGATGTGTTCATACCATGTGCATGCTGTGTTTGGGGCTTAAATGATGGTAATGGCTACAAAAAACATGGCAAGGAAAACGCTGTGCTTGCAGCAGGTTACAGATGCAGTGAGTAAGATGGCCTTTGTTTTCGGCGCTCGCTTATTAGCTTCATTTAACTGGGCCCCTGTAATATTATCTATCGATGGCAATCCATCGGTTCGCCCCAAACTTGGCCATATTGAGCCGGCTGCGACCTGGGGTTGAGGTTGTGGACTTGCCCCCCCTCCCCCCCCTCGGAAAATCTTGGTGTGTCAGACTTGACACGAACGGAGATGGCCCTTGGCATCAAAGTCGCAGCAACGGCACTCCGGGTTTCTTGTTCAAAACACTTATTCCCCGAAAAAAACCAAAAAAAAAAAAACCCTAATAAAATGAATAAATGGAAAATAAATAAAAAAAACTTGTCCGAAATAGTCAATATCAATCAGAATATGTGGATACCCCATTACGTCGGCAGACCGTGCTCGGCAGACATGAGGCGGCTGTCAAACCATCAATCATCCAGTCGGCAGCTTGGACCAGCCTGGGACGACATCTCAACAACGAAAACTCGCTCCATCAGATGGCCAAGCTAACACACCAGATTTCTTTTTGCTTCAGTCTATTTCTCCTATAATGTTCCGTACTGTATTTTCCTCCAGTCAACTTCTATCGACTAGGCTAGGTTCTTGCGGTCTGCGGTAACTAGCGGCCAGGTCCTATTTTAGTCCCTTGAAACTGTCCTTGTCGCCAGTGCCGCAGTCCATCGTGAGGCAGTCCTGTCTCTTTTCACTTTTCACTTTTCACTACCAATCTCGTTTCCATACAGAAACTGCCATGTCTGAAACTGCCCAATCATCTTCCATGTCGCGCCAAGTAGTATGGGGCGGACGCCCTTGTCCAGTTCCCTCGGTCACTTCTCGCCATCCTTGCCGCTGGTCACCTTGCCGACATCTCTGCATGAAGAAACCGATGACACATCTCCTCGCATCGCCTTGAGCCTTCTGACAGGCTCCTATGCTCCCCCCCTCATCGGCCCCATAGGTTGCCTACATGCCAAGGTATCCGTCTACCTGTCTGCCTGCCAGGCAAGGCCGCTGTGTGTACCTGCTACTTACGGCCTCCATCGCGAAATGAGGTCGTCCCCTTCTCGGGACCTTTGTCTCCATGCAGTCGCGACTGCTAAGGTGTTGCAGAGACTACCCGAGAGAGCTGGCTAGCTCCTGATCCCTTCCATGTTTGAACCTGTTTCGTGCTCCATGGTTTCTACTGCTGCGGCCCTATGGCCCACGTCCTTGGTTGCTGACAGCTGGGAATACCAGGCCGAGATGGTAATTAGGCCCTGTGGTTGAAGAATCGAGCTATAAATCCGGCCTCGTCCTCCCAATAACCTGCTCGAATCTTCTCCATCACCATCACCACTTGCACATCTTCACAACCAGCAACTCCTCTTCTCTTCACACCTTCTCTCCTGCTGGTCAGGTCTTTAATACTGCTCTACTTAATATCAAAGACAATCTTTTTACTACTCTCTCTTCTTTCTCCCCTCCCCCCCCCACACACAAAAACAACAACACAAACTCACAAAATGGCTCCCGTCAAGTCTATCCTCGCTGCTTCTATGCTCGTGGCTGCCCAGCTCGTCTCGGGCCACGCCGTCATCACCAACGCTGTTGGCGACGCCGGTGGCAGTGGAATGGCCCTCGGAGTCGTCACCTCGACTCCCCGTGACGGAACCAGACGCAACCCCTTCCAGCAGGACGCCACCCGCTTCCGCGGCGCCTCTGCCGATACCTTTGGCGAGACTGTCGGCCAGGGCGCCAACAATCTCGAAAGCGGCATGAGCAATATCATGGCCGAGACTGGCGACGCTCTCCCACAGGTCACCCCCGGCGGCAAGCTGACCATGACCCTTCACCAGGTCAACTCGGACGGTGCCGGCCCCTACCAGTGCATGATCAACGCCGACGGCACCGGTACCACCTGGGAAAACATCCAGGTCTCGCAAAACGTAGAGGGCAACCAGCGCGGCCGCAACCGTCAAGGAAGCGCCAGCGACCATCCTCTCGTGGCTGATATCCCTGCGAATCAGCAGTGCACCGGTACCGCCGGTGGCCAGACCGGTGTCTGCCTCGTCCGCTGCCAGAACCCTGCCAACGCCGGTCCCTTTGGCGGTGTTGTCCCCGTCCAGATGGCCGCCGCCGCTGCTCCCGCCGCTGGTGGTGTTGCTGCTACTCCCGCTGCTGGTGGTGTTGCTGCTACTCCTGCTGCTGGTGGTGTTGCTGCTACTCCTGCTGTTGGCGGTGTCGGTGCTACTCCTGCTACTGGTGCCGGTGCTGTTCCCGCTGCTGGTGCCGGTGCTGTGCCCGCTGCTGGTGCTAACACTCCTGCTACTGGTGCTGGCGCCGGTGTCAGCACTCCCGCTACCGGTGCTGCTCCCGCTACTGGTGCCGGTGCTGCTCCCGCTACTGGTGCCGGTGCTGTTCCCGCTGCCGGTGCCGGTGCTGTGCCCGCTGCCGGTGCTAACACTCCTGCTACCGGTGCTGGTCGCAACGGTGCTGGACGCAACGGTGCTGGCCGCAACGGTGCCGGCAACGCCGCCGATGACGATGATGAGGAGGAGGAAGAGGAGACTGGCAACACTCGCGGCAACGGTCGCAACCGCAACAACAACCGCCGCGCTGTTGCGTGGAACGCCTAAGGCACACAAGCCAACTCTGTTCTATATTGCACGATGAAAACATGGTACGGCCCTTTTGATCTGTGGACTCATACATGAGAAGATTCGAGCCGGAAAGATGTGCGACGCAACCTTCAAGTGATGGTGATCAGTCCACGGCGAAAGGGAAAATGAATATCTGCTGCTAATGCGAGTTTGGTAATGCTTTTAGCCTTTGAGTATTGAGTTTATAGTGTGCTTAGTATTGATAATGAAGAATATACGAGATTGTTTGAAAATGAACTATTTTTGCGTTTCGTAAAGATGGTGAAACTCGATACTGTACCATGAAACAGAAAACCATTCGGCGGATTTCAGTATCCTGTACCGTCTTCCTGTGTCAATCCAGCTCGAGTAGTAGCATTTATTGGGCGCCGGTTTACATGCACTCTTGAATGCTGCATGTACCATGCTCAAGTTACAGGTCAGGCCAGCTTCGGTTAGGGCACTTTGCTGATTGGGACTCGATAGCTCACGATTGACTTTGCCAGTGTGTCTCATTCGCATCTGGCAGGTTGGATATCCACGCCCATGTGTTTTTTTTACACGCATGAAAACCAATGCGGCGGAAGTGATTGACGTGATGACTAGTTGCCCCATTCATGCAACCATCGGCGGAAGCATTGCCGATGCTGAAAGTCTTGCATAAAGGACGGCTAATGACGCAAACGAGTGCGCCGGCTCATGCGTTTCAACCATGAATGGTAAAAAAGTGAGTCGTGGTCTTGTTGAGACCGTCTTGGCAGATGTCAGTGGGTGTAGTCACTGCGCCACAATTGGAAGAAGATGTTTCACAACTATGATAGTTTCGTTGATGTGAAAATGATTTCTTTCAGAAAATGTCTGCGTAATACTTGTAATGTAATCGACCAACAATGTACTCAATGGTAGAATCTAGGTGCAAAACGTTGAACGGCCACTAAGACGCTCTCGCGTGTGTTGGGGGCGCTGTATCGCTTGCTGAGGATAAGCTTCGACTTTAGCTCATACATGGCACAATAAATCTCAGAGTTGACTGCGCCAAACTCATACATGTCAAAAACTCGCCAAGCTCGGCTACCCGCTGCTTGATATACATGCAGCCGATGAGACGAAGCTACCGTGGCGTATTTCATCTATTGCTGATCGAGGTTGCAATGCTGCTTCTCTTAAAACTGTCCAAACGTTGTACAAGTGACATGTTACTATTGCCAACATAATCATTGCAGGCATTAGTGGACCAAGGTGCATGTCAGATTCGTGAGGCTCCCAAGTAGTTTCGGTGTACGCCGGCTTCCCTGCCGTGCAGTCGCGCCATGGGCGGCCAATAAAATGACGGCTCACCTCGGCCAACAGGCCTGTTCCGGACGCGAGGATCCTCCTGTTATGGTCTACCGAACCAGTAAAAAGAGAAGTCGTACTTGCAGCAGGAGCTTGCATGCCTGGAGCCCGCCTCACGCCGCTACAACTAGTTAGAGTTTGTGTAAGAGCTAACACGGGCTGCTTACGGGGAACCGCCCAAATCTGACAAAATGTTGACGGCTGCACGGCATTGGGCTTCCGAATGTACACACGTGGGATGAAGCCAAGCGAAAGGGATTCTGGTACATAACTAAGGCGGTAAGTCGCCGAACTCGTAGTTAGTCTCGGCGCCCGTCTCGTCGACTATTGGCAAATTTAGCTTCCAGCTGCCAGTGTCGGGCAAGAATCCATGTTAGGCACCCCTAGTCAAGGCCAAATTGACTTGAATTGACAAGATTTTCTTGAATCCGTCTTTTGTCTAATTCTTGCCCTTGAAGCCAAAGTTGTCAAAGACACCAACAGCCCACAACAACAATGACACAATCGGCACAAGAGACTCTGGCGGGAATCCCGGCCCGCGCCGCAGACGTGATTGTGGTTGGTGCTGGGATAAGTGGTCTCTACGCTGCTTACAAGCTCCAACAATCTGGTGTTTCTTGCATTGTCCTCGAAGCATCCGGTCGTGTCGGCGGCCCAACGTCAACCAACAACCACTTTAATAGCGAATTGCACCCGCGCACGCATGCTCTCGCCGCAGAGTTTGGCCTGCTCGAGGAGTCGCGACCAAGACAAGGCAAGACGATCCTCGAGGGCTTTGAGCCTTTTGAGCATCATGAGCAGCCGGCCGTGAGTAAAACAAAAAAACTCTGTATTCATTTTGTTTTCTCTTTTTTTTTTTTTACAAATATATACTAATGGTGAAAACTGTGATTTAGCTCGATGCTAAAGACGCAGCCTCGCTGTATCAAGTCCAGGCAATTCTGGACACGCTTTCACGGCGACGGCATGTTTACCAGGCAGAAATGACTGTCCAAGAGCTTATTTCTTTATACGGCGCAACCAGTACTGTGAAAAACTTGGCCAACATGTGGACTCGCACCGTCTTTGGTCTCTCTTGTCACCACGTCAGCGCATCGCAGTTCCTGTCGCACTGTGCCTCGTGCGGCGGGCTTGTCGCCCTCCTCGACAACATCAACGGCTGCAGCGACGATTTTGCCATTTCCGAGTCCTCGCAGCAAATAGCGGCGGCGCTCGCCAAGCGTCTCAGCCCAGGCACTATCCAACCAGACCAAAAAGTCACCCATGTTGAGGCAACGAGCGGAACCAGCTGCCGCATCTACACCGAGTCTGGCGACGTCTTTGTCGGTTCCAAGGTTGCGCTCGCTGGCTCTCTACCAATGTGCGGTACCCTTCAGATAACCCCGCCAATCGCAATGGCGGCTGAATGGGAGGCCATGCGAGATGAGCAGGGATTCAGCACCTCTGTCGACATTGTCTTTGACCATCCCTGGTGGCAGCAGCGTGGCTTGTCCGGCTACGCCCAGGGCCTGACCGGGCCCATCTCGCAGGTGCGCCCGTCCGGTATTGAAATGGATAATGGACTTGTCTACTCCCTCTCCTGCCAGATATCCGGCGAGCAGGCCCGAGGCATGTGGCTGTGGCTCATGTCCGACGAGGAGCGCGAGACGCTCATCATGCAGCATCTCGACATCATTTTTGGCGGCGACAAGATCCCGCGCGCCGTGCAAATTATTGAAAAAGATGAGAATCCCCTGGTCAGCGGCCAACAGTCGTTGAACATTGCCTGGAAAAAGGTCGGCGCCGCTGGAGAGCATGTGTGGGCGGCTCCCGAGGGCAATATTCACTTTGCCGGTGCGGACACGAGCATCATGTGCAGGGGACATGTGGAGGGCGCACTGGAGGCTGGAGAAAGAGCAGCGGCTGAGATTATGGCTGTTCTCGGGACTTTAAATGCTGTTGAATTCGCTCCGCGCTTGTAAAGCGACTGTTATTTGATAGTGATTTTGGTTGCAATAGAGCTATTGATAGCGAGTATATACTGTTCTTTCTTTTCCTCTGTGCTTTCAAAATGGGCATCAGAAAGGAGAGGAAGAAGAAGAAGGAGACGATGGGCGCTGAAATGCAAAAGTCGCGTGGAGGAGTAGCAGCATTGAATGGGACAGTCTTTACGGGACATGACGGACCAGAAAAACCCAAACTTTGTCCATGTGTATTAATGTACTTATTAGTATATATCATGCCTTGTTCTTGCATAGAATGTTATGGCTCAAAAGCTACTTGTTAATAAATTTCCTTAAAAATCCGTGCCACCATATAATTCGCCATTGGACATGGCGACTTCGTACTGAAAGTCGGGCTGAAATTCAGTATATAGCGTTTCCTGCTGCTTGTCAGTACCTTGTCATTTCTCACTACATGAATTAAGAAAAAAAAAAAAAAAGAAAAAAAAGAAAAGACCTTACCGCATTACCCTCATACTTGTACGTATAAGCCGCCGCCTCGTCACCAATCTCCTTCTTCTCCAGCCCCGGCGCGGCCGCCGCCGCCGCTTCCACCAACAACTGAATCTCGCAACATCTCTCCATGACGGTATACAAATACGCCGCCTCGTCCACCGTCGCTCCCGCCGTCAACAAGCCATGATTCTGCAAAATCACGGCCCGATTCTCCCTGCCCAGCGCTTCCGCAATACGCTCGCCCTCTTGTTGCTGCAGCGCGACGCCGCCGTGGCTCGCGTACACGCCGTGATTGTTCCAGAACCGGCAGGCGTCTTGGTTGAGCATGTCGAGAGGCCGACCGAAAGCGGACCAGGCCTTGCCGTACTTGGAGTGCATGTGGCAGGCAGCGTCAATGTCGGGACGGGCCTTGTGGACGGCAGCGTGAATGATGAAGCCGGCGGCGTTGACGGCGGCGCGGTTACCGCCTTGCATGACGCGGCCGTGCTCGTCAATGCGTACCATGTGCCTGGCCGTTAAAAGACCAAAATGAACACCCATTCTAATGAATGTCTATTAGCTCGTCTTTACAAGGCCCCCCCCCCCCTTGCTGATAACATACGGGTTGATCCAAAATGTGTCGCGGTCGACTGCATCTCGCACACTAATGTGACCGCTCGCACCCTCGGTGAAGCCCATCCGCGCAAAGACTCGGAATGCGCCGGCCATGTGCTCAAGCTGCCATTGTCTTTTGGTGTTTGGATTTGCAAACCGAGGAATGCCGGGGTACTCGTCGCCTCCGGTGGCTACAGCCGTAAAGTCCTGGTGTGATTGGCCGCCGCCGCTGCCACCACCACCACCGGTGTTGGCAGCAGCCAACCTCGTCGTCGTGGAAATTGATGATGCCCGAAGCGTGACAGCACGGAATTGGAATTGCCGGGTTTTGGAAAAGTCAAGTGCCCAGCACAAGTTGCGTGGGCGTGGTGCAAACCAGCCGCGCTGCATCATTCGAGCTGTCTTTTTTTTTTTTTTTTTTTTTTTTGCTACTGCCGTCTCTGTCAAGTCTATTCTTCTCTTCCTTGTCCGTTGGCATACGAATTTTGCGAATTTACATAAATTTACAAGAGACCCCTCCCTCCCGTGGCGCCCTCCAACAACGCCAGTGGCACTTGGAGCGCGCCCTATTTCCCCGCACTCGCTTCCGAGGCTTCCATAGTGCGCGAGTGGCGGCACAAGGCGCCGGGAGGGGGAGGGGCCTTGTTCTTATCTCCTTGATAATAAGTTTCGCACCGCTCTTTGTAACTTGTTTCTGCAAATAACTAGGGCGATCCCCCCGCCATGGCGTTTTTTTCTTTTCGGCACTACATTTGTCACCGAACCGGCCTGCTGGCAATGGACCAAAATGTGGAATCTTTTCACAGACTCAACTAATAGACGCATCAAAGTTAACAAGAAGGGGGACATGTATGTGTCGCCGTGTACAGACCAAATTTTTTTTTTTTGAATCCCGGAATAGAATCTGTATAGTACTGCATCTTTGCTTCTCGAAAACGTGGCAAAGAGTACATACAGTGTGAAAAATCCGGGCTTCAGAATTGCTTTCCGAGGGCTCTCACGCCACCGAAAAATGTGGCTTGGCTTCAACAATCCCGTCCCGTGCTTCCTTTATTCTACAACATGTCAATTGCCGCAGAGCAAAAAATGTATGCAAAATTCAAATATATATATATATATATATATATATATTCACTCATGCGCAACTGCCGATACACGTGGCCAAATTAATGAAAAAAAGTTACAATGAAATGTGTCAAGGACGAATCTCGGCATTAGCCAAAAGGACCACGCCAACGCCACAGAGTCGTGTCTCGACCACAATTTGTGGCTAAAATTAACCAAGGAGATGGGCAAGAGAGGTGGCCGATGCAGGCCGACTTTTGCTCTCATTGTGTATTGATGCGCGTGACCAACTGCTCGCCCCCTTCATCATCGGAGCCTGATAGTAAACAATGTACCGCTGACATCCTTCATTGTCCAACAAGTACCAGCTAGTTGGGTCGGAGAATTTCCTCATGCCCAGACTTTGCCAAGATATGACAGTCTACTCGCAGCCTTCCTTGTCATAAAAGCACACCCAAGTGTGAGTAAAGCAGAATATATTAGCACTCGGGCCTCAAAAGATGAAAAGTATATCGTATCCGTCGTAAATCATAAATAAACCACAAAACTGGTAAACCTGCAGCCACAGCCCGCAGTTGGATCAACCGACACCCGTAGAGCCCACTCACACGTCCAATGCCTTTTCTGATACGCCGTCAGACTTTTCGTCGCCCTCGCGGTGGAACAATGCCGCTTCGAGTGAATTGTACATGGTATCCGCTTCCCCAGTCCTCTGCTCTCCCTGTCGGGCAAATTGCCATTCGGACCTTGTGAACCGCTCATGAACCTCGTCAACCATGTGGATGAACCTGAATTGTAGATGCGCACCAATGTAGCGTCGAAGCTCCATCTTCAACTCAATCAATGAGAGCAGCCCCGTAACGTCGATGAATCCAACCATTGTAAAGTCGAGCACCACATGGTGCAAAGGCACAATGTCGCACTTGAGTGGAATAATATTCCTTCTGCGCCGAATCTTGTCGATGCGTTTAGAACTGGCCACATTCCAGGCCCTGTTTTCGGCAACCATGTCGCGGGCAGCAGAGGCGGCGGGCTCAAACTGAATCTTGACCGACTCGACGATGGAGTTCTTGACCCGTTCAGCGTTGGGGAACAACAAATCTTGAGTAAACCGAACCAGGTATGCTTCAGCAGGAACATCAATGCCGTCACTCAGCTGATGGTGCTTTGATGGAGACCAGTGAATAGTCTCGGTATCCTTGTGAGATAGACCAGTCCACTTGGGGAACGCGAGGCGGATCAATGTGTAGACGATGCTGAATCCAACGGCAACGGCAAGACCAATTTCAGTCGTGGTGAATAACGTGACCCAAAATCCGAGCATCGAGGCGATAAAGTCAATGAATGACATTCTCCAATAGCGATAGAACAGCCGAGGGGAAGACACAAGATGAGCTACAGCCATAATCTGCGCTTATTAGTAATGTACTTTGAAGCAGGGCAAGAATAAACGTACAATAATGGCCGACAGGGTCGCTTTGGGGATCCAGTACAACGCAGGAGCAAGCTCGTATAGCGTCAGGATAATAAAGCCGGCCGTGAACAAAAAGTTGACTGGGCTCTTGACGCCGCATTCTGAATTGACCGCAGTTCGTGACATGGCACCGCCACAAGGCTGGGCACCGAAGAAGCTGTTGGCAATGTTGGAGGCCCCGAGAAATACCAGCTCCTGACTCTTGTCAATGCTATAGTTGTTGCGAAGACCAAATGCCTTTCCCACGCCGAGATGCTCAACCGACATGGCGATGAGTGGAGCGATGGACTTGGCGGCAATCTTTTGGATGAGGGAGCTATCATGGGTGTGTGGTGTGAGCAGTCCGTGTGTATTGACTTGAGTGACTTTCCATTTGTACTGCTTGGGACCGAGGTCCTTGTTGACGAGAAACGAGATGAGGGTGTAGATGACGAGAACGACAACGGCACGGCTGGTGCTCATAAACTTGAGCCACTTGCTCTTTTTACCCCAGATCTTGCCTACCCATTCTAGGGCATAGAGCATTGCGATTCCTGTCAATCCGATACACAAGGTAAGGGGCTTGATTTTGTTCAAGTGGCCGAGGATATCACCAAAGATGGTAATGGTGCCGGATCCTGTCTCAATGCCAACGAGGGAGCCCACTTGACCAAGACCAATGACGAATGCCACGGCAGAGATCCAACCAGTCAAGACTGGACCAGACACAAAGTCAAGCAGGAAACCGAGTTTGAGCAATCCCATGGCCAATGCAAAGACACCAACCAGAAAGGCCAGTGCAGATGCTATGTCGGCGGGAGCATAGCCATGCTTGGAGAGATCGGCGACAGCTTCGGCTGTAAAGAGACCCAGAATCGACGTGGGGCCAGACGACAACTCTATTCTCTCTTGTTGGTATTTTCCCATGTTTTATTTGCACGTGGGTATTTTTCGAGTCTTTGCTCACTCACCTTTGGATGTACCGAGGAAGAAGTAGAGAGCCGAGGGCAACCAACTAGAGTAGAGTCCATGCTCGACGGGAATATTGGCAATCTTGGCGTATGCGAGGCCCTGCGGAATGAGCATGACACCAATGGTAATGCCGCCAACGACGTCTTGCAGAAGCCATTTATAGTTGTAATGCGGCAGCCATTGAGCTGCGGGAAGCTTTTCAGCGATATATTCCGCCGTGGCTGAGGGCAGGCGGCGACGGACAGGCTCAACCCAGCCCTTGACCCTGTTAATGCTCGGGTCGGTCCGGAAGGACTCGGCGATATTGTTGCGGAGATTTGATGTAAACTTCATAATCAGAGTTGCCACTCTGATGTGATTTTTACAAGAATGATGGGGTGCAGATATGTACAAGAGTGAACAAAGGTGGGAGGTGCAAGAATGGACAAGTGTTGGGAGTAGCAGCCCTCGAAACACACAAAACACATACAATGGCCAGGACAAGAGACTTGGATTGATGGACGCCCACCAATTGTTATAGGGAACAATCTGATGGGTACGAGCAAAGATGCGCGTGAGGGGAAGCAGCCATCCAACGCTGCCTGGTCAAGACGGGCTCGAGCCAGCCAGCCAGCCAACCAGCTCGACCGACCGACCGACCGACCACTGCGGACAAATCACCACCACTCTCGCAAGCAAGCGACGGGCAAAGCAAAGCCAGACCAAACGGGCAAGCCAACCAAATCATCCACGGACCAAGGTGGTTCAGCCATCTTTCTGGCCACGTGCGCGCGCGCGCGCACACCACCAACACAAAAAGGCAGGCAGGCACCGCCGGCCGTCGAGAACTCAGGGACGGCACACACGTACATGGCCGACGCCAGGGTTTTTTTGCCTCTAACTGGTAGGCTTGCTGATGAGGGTTGCAATGGGGTGTCCGGAAACACGGTAGAGACGGAGGAAAAAGGGGGGGGGAAGACGAGGTTACGCAGCAGGACGATCCTTGAGAATGGCGTCCTGTTAGTTACGCCTCTGACAATTGCCCACAAAGCGTTGTCTACTTGTGACGACCGAGACATTTCATACGGTTTGACTGACGAGGCTCTTGGATTCGAGGGGTTGGCTCATTGCAGAAACCGCTGTTCCGGCGACTGGCCCGGCGCAATTCGAAACTAGTTCTGTTGTTTCGAACACGAACAGTGGTAACGAAGACGAAAGTATGTCTCCCCCCCCCCCC